>ML370242.1:0-14111 GCA_005239525.1 Nicotiana knightiana
CGTTGAGCCTATAATCCTGTTTCTTTGGCAACCACATTACAAGCCATACCCCTTTGTTTGAAAGAATCATATATTTGAACCTTGTTACCTCTCGTAAGCACTAAAAAAAGTGATGAAATATGGAAAAGTTAAAGTGTGGGGTGGTAAGTTGGTTTTTGAGGGGAATAAGTGAAATACGGAGAAAGGTGCATTGTTTGGAAAAGTAAGAGTCATTTGGAAAAGAAAGAAAAAAAAAGAGAAAAAGAAGAAAAGAAAAGAAAAATAAATAAATAAAGTATAAACAGTTGTATTGTTGTGAAAGAGAAATATATGTGGTGACTCTTAATGTAATTGTGCTTAAAGAAGTATGGGGTAATAACATTGTTGTGAAGGTGGAGTTTGGCTTAAAATGAGATTGAGGTTGAACGTAAAGTTTAGGTATTAAGGTGCTTAGGGAGGTGTAGTCACTCTTATATCCAAATATATCCTACCCGTCCCGCAGCCTACATTACAACCAAAATAAAGTCCTACTTGATCCTATAATGAATGAGCTCGATTAGTAGAGTATTACACTACGGGCAAGCCTATGGTGCATCTTTTGTGGCATATGAATGTTGTTTCTGAGAGCGAGTGAATTCTTTCTATCTTGAGTTCCTAAGTGTTCTTAAATTTTATTGTGTGAGGAACTAGCTCTTTGCTTTGGTGAGGGAACATGATTCATGAAGGAAAGTTAATGTTGTTGACATCGATGTTAGAGTAGTTAGTGAATTGTGAATAAAGCATGGTATCTGTGAGTCGATGATTGAGGCGAGGATGTCACACCTTTGTGCTTGAAATGTTTTAAATATTCTTGGTATAACGTGTTAAGAGATTTGCTTAATAAGTTGTGTACCTGAGTGTAGTGTGATTGCTCGAGGACGAGCAATTGCTTAAGTATGGGGTATTGATGCGACGCTAGAATTCATAGTTTAACATGTTATATGCCTTACATTTCATGTGCGTTAATGATAAAAATACACTTTTTATGTGGGTAATAGAGTCTATTTCATGTGTAGGTGAATTGGAGATGGAAACTGAGATAAATGGATGCAAATACATCGAAAATACACTTAAGAGGCGAGGAGGAGTGCACCGGGCTATAGCCGGGCGCCAGAGCCCAAACGCCTGACCCAGCCTGGCATTAGCCAGGCGTTAGAGCTGAAACGCCAGCCTTAGCCTGGCGTTAGCCAGGCGTTAGGGCCCAAACACCAGGTCCCAAGTTCGGTCAATTCCGAGTTTTGACGAGTTTAATTATTTCCCGGTTGGAATAGAAGTCTCCTACATGTTTAGTGTTCGTCCTAAACATATAAATAGACCCCGAAAACACAACTTGAACAGAGTTCGGAGAATTCGAAGAGAGGAAGTCATCAAAGTGAAGGAAAACCTGTGGATTACTACTCAGCAAAGCAAGTTATTTTAGATTTTATATTTATGAATATGAGTAGCTAATTTTTGTAATCTAGGGTTTTGGTGGAACCCATTGGGGGACAAACTTATGGTGGTAATCTATATTTGTTCAACTCCGTTCTTGTTGTAGTTAATTGAATGGCCATCAATTAGCTGTGCCTATTTAGTATGCATCTACTTGAGAGAGTGTGCGTATTTAGGTAATTGTTTGAACAACACCACTCCTAGAGTATAGACAAAAGTCATAACCGAGGGTTTAGAAGTTGGATTAGAAATAACGATACTTCGGGTGCAATCTAAAGTGAACTGTAATGCAATTTGGCTAGCGTAACTTGAGAGAGTACGACTAGTAAATTATCATAATTACTTGAGAGAGATTTATGGTAGATAGAATGTTCATGATTGATATAAAGAATTAGTCAAGTTATAGGAAATATCTGAGAAGTAAGTTCACCAACGGGGGATACCATAACTTTAGATCTTTATTATAATTGTTTAAATCATATTTTTAGTCATTGTTAGTTTATCATTATTGCCAGTAGAAATAATAATACATCACCAATTGTTATTCAAAAGTCTAGAGAAAACTGATTAAGTAAAAGTTTTATATTCTGACGGCTTGATTGATACGTAAATTCCCTGTGGGATCGACTCTGGGCGTAATACCCCGGATTATATTTGCAACGCCCGCTTAGTCTTTTATAAGACATAGTTGAGCGTGATCAGCAATCTTCGATCCAGTTTCCATTCAACGCTCATATCCTTCATTTATTCCAAATGTATCCGATCACTGTCCGTCACTCATCTGATAACCGTTCAAATATCCATGACCATTCCCAGGTACTTCCATTCTGATATTGTCCTATCCCGAAAAGCTTGTCCGTTACTACAACAATTCCATCAGTTTATTCCACCGCCGGATCGAGAACTACACATGGCCTGGTTCCTATAAAACCAGGGATATGTAGGCAGATCAGAGACCATAATACGACCTATATTTCTCAAAACATTCCATTCGGTCAAAATCGGTCATCATTTCTTTACCCGACAACTCTTTCATCCTTCCCGGGTAAAGAGGGGCATCTGTTGATACCCAATTTTTTCCTTATATTTTTCAAATATATATATAAAAATACTTTCAAAGTGGTGCACATGTATCATCATTTGATTTACAAGCAGGAACAAGCATTTTTTATAATTATTTATAATTTTTAAAGGCTTTAAATCAATTTATTCCTGCATTTTTATTAAATAAATACTCATTAATTGACTCACAAATTATTTATGATGGTTTTATAATATAATTTGTCATTTACGCCCATATTATGTTTTAAATATTTTTAGCATATTTTTCATAATTACATTTGCATTTTAAAGGCTAAAATTGCACATTTGCAATAATAGCCTATATGCATTATAATTACTTTATTTATGCCAAAATAATCTTTTAATAATTTTATAATGTTAGATAACTGTTTTTATTTGTTTTTATGCACAAATAATATTTTTATTATTTTTACAAATTATTTATTAATTAAATGTGGGTATTTAAAATCTAGCCTCAATTTGCAACCAATTTCGGACCCAAACCTACCCAATTATCCCAAGCCCAATACCCATGGACCAATTACCCTTACCCATTTAACTATCCGACCCAAGCCTCACATCCTTTATCCCGTTTTAACTAACCAACCAACCCCCTTACCCTAGCCATTCCTTACCGGCCGCCGCCTTCAAACGCTCTCACCTCACTGCCTTAAACCCTAGCCGTCTCCTCCCAATCTCCTCTCCTAATCCCACCGAACATGGGATTCCCTAGTGGTTTCTTACCATATCTCACGTCTCTTTGGTACTGGGACCTTCTATATACTGCTTGTCTAAACATGACAAGCGGATCTCTTCAACTTCAAACCAAAATGGTTCAACCCCTTAACCTTTTTCCGTACTTGTTCTTCCTTGATCTTTTATGGTATGGATCTCTATGAATCTCTGAGTATTTTCATAATTTTTTCTACTTACCCTGAAACTAGGGTTTCAGATCTTTTCTAGATCTAATCAAATCTGGTTCGATTCTTTAATTATTTTTTAAATATTTCTGTCTATATGTCTATATGCATCTTATTGTAACTCTCTGGCTTTATTTTCTATCGATTTGTATATTTACCTAAATTAGGGTTTTAAAATTTTCTTTTCTTATTAACTGTTAAGTGCTTTCCTTTTTATTATTTTGACTAATTATTTCCATATTTATGTGTTCAATTTCAGTACTATTTAAACCCCTCCCCCACTCTCCTTTGAGGATAGATTTAGAGTTCAAAATTTTCTCACTACTATAAAAAAAACCATGCACAGTTATTCTCTAGCTACACTATTATTCTGCGCTTTTGATTCCTGGCCGGCTGGAAGCCAAGGCCAGAAATCCTCAACTGTTTTGCTCCGTTTGGTGATAATTTCTACACTACTGGATTCTTTTTTTGGTCTCATCTCAACTGGTGAGTTATTGAAGCCTTTACTACTTCATTACTCGTTTAATGTATTACTGCTATTAGACTAGTTACCCTAAATTGTTATTATCCATGTTTAAGACATGTTGAATTTAGTTTGAATTGATTACTGAAATCTGCCTAATTTAAACATGCTTTCACACCTATCCTAATAACTAGTTAATCATGTGTTCCTTAGCAAATTCATTAGCTTGTTGTTGAACCTGTTACCATGTGATTTGTTTGGTTCTGTTCTCACTATGTCCTGATACCTCTGTTAAATTGTTTAATCAGTTCCTATTGCTAACCACTGCGTTTCTTTTCCAAGGCTTAGTCTGATCTGAAACCTTTGTTATTTTTGTGAACATGTTTATGAACTTATCCTTATTAGCATATGCCTTTGTTAATTTTGAAAAACTTTATTAAGTCTACTTAGGTTCAAATGTGTTGCTATTTGTCTCTGTTCTATGTATGATTCTGTCCCTAAATGTATCCCCTAATCCTATCCTGCTTTCCTGAATCCTCACTCTTTGCTGGTTGAAAGTCAAAGCAATTTAGGTTTTGTCCCCTGGCCTTCTTAGTGTGAGTACTGCTTAGGGTTCATATGAGACCCTCGTGAACTCTGACACACTAGGATTTGGTCCCTAGTTTTCCTTGAACTATTCTGATCTAGTGTGAGTACTGCCTGGGGTTCTTGAAGCCCTTGGGAACTCTGATGCATTAGATATTTGGGTTATGTATGCTTATCCTTGAGATATGGGTGAATCATTCACTGATGGCCACTGGGTATGGGCTTTTGGAGCTATTGTGAGTTGAAGGCCTGGCTTGTTCAGATGTATTTGGGCCTGCTGCATGCTTCCTATAGTTTTTATACTTTGTAGTTCATTCATTCAATTCTGGTATGTAATAATTGTTTGTAATATCATTTGGGGTATTAGTAAATTGGGAAACTGGGTTTATTTTAACATTTGCATGAGAATGGGTAGATAACTTGCCTATATGTGTTTACTTTATTCGAATATATTCTACTATTGTGTGTTAGATAACCTGCCTATAGGTATTATTTTGCTCAAATAAGCTTTGTGGATAACCTGCTCATTCAACTTTTACATGTTAGATACCATGCCTATAGGAAATAAATAACCAAACTTCAACTTGCATGGCACACATATTCACTAGGCATCATGATCATAGGGTCATTCATATTCTATGAATCTGCATTTTTACAAGTCATGCCTATAGGGTTCGTAATTGATTGATATGATATTGTCATACTTTCCCATTTACTATACATGCCTATAAGAACTAAAACCAGTTTCAATCACCCAAGGTAGGAATTATGTCTATAGGGTAATCACCATCTGTGTTAAGCACTGAGACTAGGCTTTAAACAATGTCTCGTTGAACACCGTTAGAAAACATGCCTATAGAAACAACTGAGTAATTCTGAATATCTCTCGTTTCTTATCACTGCCTAACACTGAGAAAATCACCTAGATAGCACGTCTATAGGTTTAACCACTTATAATTATAATCAGTAGGCAAGTTTGTAGTCATTTAGGAATTACTTTGCATAACTGCCTATATGATTAAAATCCAGAATCACATAGAAATCATGTCTATAGGACCTAACAACTTTAATTGTTGAAACTATCAAAATGCCTAATCTGTTGTGTGCATTCGCTGCCTAAGTGTGGAGGCTAACTTGAGCCCCTATTTTCTTTTATATGAAGGTCCAACTTGTTTTTATATGTCGCCTAGTTTTACCTTTTTTAAGAAACCTAAGTTAAGTTTATAACCATCCAAAATAGAGGTCCAAATGGCTCCTGGGCCATAGGCAACGGACGGGTAGTGCACACGTAGGGTACGACTTAGAATTGATTAGTGCATTTTAGGTAAATAACTTATAGATAGTAATCGGGTAGCAGGAGATAATATTTTGTGCCCGCTGAATAATATGAGTAAGATCCCTATCTTTGGGGAGTTACGAAGTATTATTTATGTTGCACGGGGTGATCCTTTAGGCTAAAAAACTTAGTACCCCTCCCCCCCAATTCCTATTAAAATAATTCCCTCTCTTCTCTATTAGACTAATTCACATGATTTGAGTTCGGTCGGGACCCACCGTTGTGGACCCCGAGGAGTGCCTAACACCTTCTCCTCGAGGTAATTTGAGCCCTTACCCGGTCTTTGGTGACGAACTAGTAAATCCGAATCATTTGCAATAGGTGCCCTAACACACCTTAATGTGTTAGGTGGTGACTCTCTTTTAATAACCCTTCCTCCCTTTTAAAAGAGTTGTAAGTGTCGAAACCCGATTTCGCGAGAATCACCTCGAAGTCTTCAGATCACTGAATGCACACTTCCAACATACACCCGCAGGTGATCTCACGTCATCCAAATCCACATAAGTCTGACGACACCATCTCAACTGTAATTTAGCCTTTCTACCAACACCGATAAGACTCAGAGTCAAAATTCTCACCTTCCATTCATTTCCAAAAGACTCAATTCTAAATCCATACCCGGTATCAACCTCCACCAGCTGCAGCAACTCATGCCTTCACCCACAAGATACAACCACACAACATAACACACCACATATAGGCCTATAATAACACTTCTGATCACAATAACTACCCCTAATCAAAACCAACACCGGCAATTAGCCTCATATCAGATAGGAACCCATTTCAAACCTCCACAACACTAACAATGATGCGAGAACCATGAAGACCTCATAACTACACACCCGAATCAACAAGTCGCAATTAACCCCACCAGGCACACACCCCGCAAGCCAAAACTCAAGAAGCACAAAACGAAATATCAAACAAGCCCAACAGGCGCAACTCTCTATCAGTACCATACTACGAATCAATTTAAATAGGAAAAATCAAAGTACATGAAAAACAATATGGATCTCATCCTCGTATAACTCTCCACCGCTACACACAACCCGACTCAAACATAAAAAATCATATGAACTTGGGAGGGTTTCACCCTCAACTCTAAATCACAGGTCAGATATACATCATACCAATTGAAATCTTCCACTAACTCAATTCTGCCAATAAAATCACAAAACTTACTGAAATCTCACCCCGGTAGAGTACCAAATCACAAAACGCAACCAAGAATACTCAGGAAATCACACCAAAAACCTACCATAATGAACAATATGGACTCATCTAGTCTCACCATTCTCAATGATAAATAAAAAAAATGATAGACACGGGCTACCACTCATAGAATCTCCCAACTGGGCAAACACCTAAACAGAGTGCAAATCATGAAACTCACCCATAAATGAAACAACAAATAAGGGAACTCGTCCCGATGAGCAGAACCGAAATGAAATACGAATGGTGCCTCTTTGAAAAAAATCAAAAACATACCTGGGTGACATCATCTGGCACAACGAACTCCATCCTACTATAGGAAACACATCAACAAGCTGGCCTCCCCCTCTTAGGCGCCCCTTACTCACCCGAATACCCTATTGTGACATATCTGCCCGGAGTCTGGGGAAATCTTTCACCATGTGGCTGGTATCTCCGCACTCAAAGAAACCTCTCTGCTGGTGTGGCTATGGAAACTGTGTCGTATGAGTACCCTGATACCCATGAGCACCTGAAATATTGTGCGAAGCCGAAAGTGCAAACTGAACTGGCTGACCCACAAAATCTCTACCATGTTGTATCCTACCCCCGAAATAAGGACCAGTAGATCTCTCCGGCCTACGAGGAATCCTCGCCTCCCTGTCCTTTCTCTCCTGGCCTCGCTTGTCCTCTCTCTAAGGTCTCCTGAAGTCCGGGAGTAACAGAAGGCGCCTCCGGTACCTTCCCCTCAACTAGAACTACTGGCGGCTCCTCAACTGCTGCTCTGGTAGGTACCGTAGCTGCGACATGTGCTCCTCATCGGCCTCTGCCTCTACCCCTAGCCACATTGGCTTTGGGGGTAACGTCATCTGGGATTGCGGCTCGTGTCCTCACCATCTAGGAGAGAATGGAATGATAAAAGTTCAAACTTCGAGATTAATGAACTCACACGATAGGAATGAAGGAAGTGAAATTATCCTAATAGTTTTGTATCCTCTCGAAGACAAGTACAGATGTCTCCGTATCGATCGGCAAGAATCTACTAAACTCGCTTATGACTCGTAGTACCTATGAACCTAGAGCTCTGATACTAACGTGTCACGATCCAATTTTCCCTTTGTTGGGTTTCGTGATGGCACCTAGTCGTAAGAACAGGGTAAGCCTAATATTACTGAATAACAAGCACTATAATAATAACATTTAGTGCTTTCTGAAATGAACTCTCTATACAAAATACACTTTCCCAAAACCCGGTAGTACAAATCATATGCTCTATAGAGTTTTACTACAACTCCTAAATACATCTGTTCAAAAATAAATAAAGACAGTTTATGAACAAAATAGAACGGTGACTCCGAAGCTTGCGAACACTGCAGCAGCTTTACCTTGAGTCTCCATAATAGCAATCCACTTCTAGCTAACGATCAACTGGCTACGCAATACCTAGATCTGCACAAAAATGTGCAGAAGTGTAGTATGAGCACACCATAGTGGTGCCCAGTAAGTATCATGACTGTAATGACCCAACCGATTGTTTTGAGCTCTAGCAGGTCATTTAGCGGTTTGAAGTCACGAGCAGCTTCATTTCAAGTATTATGACTCGTGATTTTGGTCGGAATTGAAATTTGGGAAGTACGGAGTCAAATTGGAAAGAAAATTCTCATTTCAGGAGCCTTAAGTTGGAGAAATGAACTAAGATTGGAATTTTGAGTAAACGACCTTCGAATCAGGATTTAAGGGTTCCCGCAGGTTTGTACGATGATTTTAGACTTGGGCGTATGTCCGGATCGGGTTACTCGAGAGCGTTTTAGCGAATATTGTGGAAGTCAGTATTTTTAAGAAAATTTCCTAAGTTTGGCTTGAAGCGCATTTCAGTGTTATTGATGTCCGTTTGGGATTCTGAGTCTGGTAATAGTTTCGTATGGTGATTCTGGAGTTCGGAGCGCGATCGGAAGTGAATTCGGATGTTCGTAGGTCATTTTGAAATCATTTGGCTAAAGATAGAAATTTAAAGGTTTTTGAGAAATCCTACCTGAAGTGGAAATTTTGATATCGGGTTCGGAATGCAATTTCGGAAGTTGGAGCAGGTCCGTAATGTCGAATATGACTTGTGTGCAAAATTTGGGGTCAATCGGACGTGATTTGGCATCAGATGTGGAAGTTTGAAATTTCAAAGTTTATAAAGTTGAATTTTAGTGTGATTCGTGATTTTGGCATTGTTTGATGTGATTTGAAGCCTCGAACAAGTCCGTGTGAGGTTATGGGACTAAGTCGTGTGATTGGACGGGGTCCCGAGGGCCTCTGGTGTTTCGGGGGTTCAGTGCGATCGCAGCCTTAGTTGTGCGATCGCGGAGAAGAAATTTGAGGTCTGGAAGTTTGGCTTGTGCGATAGCACTTGTAGGTGTGCAACCGCACACAAGGAAAAGTGAGGCTGCATGATTTGGCTTGTGCGACCGTAGTGTCTACTATGCGATCGCACAGGGTGTTCTTGGAGGCTTCGGAACTTGGCTTGTGCGATCACGGATGATGGTGTGCGATCTCACAGAAGGTTCGTCTAGGCAGTGTTCTATTTTAAATGGGATTTTGGCCATTTCATCAATTCTTTCACTTGGTTAGGGTGATTTTGGAGAATTTCAAAGGGTGATTTTCATGAAGCATCAAAATGTAAGAGATTCCTTCTCATTCCAAGTTAAATACAAGGTTTATGCATGGATTGAACATGAAAAATTGTGGAAAATTGGGAATTTTGAAGAAAACCTAGAAAATGGGTAATTTGGATTTTTAGCCACGAATTTGAGCATGGAATTTAGAGTAAATTGTATATTTGAGTTAGTAAGAGTATGGGTAGGGTATATCTTCGAGAAATTTCAGAATCCGAGCACGTGGGCCCGAGGGCATTTTGGTCAATTCACGTAGGGTATAGTTTTTGGGCGTTGTGCATCCATTGGAGTCGTCGGAAGGGCTTGGAAGCCGGTTATGGAATTTCGGAGCAAGGTAAGTCTCCTTTCTAACTTTGTGAGGGTGAATTGTCCCCCTAGGTGAACTCAGGCCCAAACCCCCTTTACCCGGCCTGCCCAAACCCAGTACCCAAAATGACGACGTTTAAGAGGTGCTAAATCTCAGTCGTTGATCTTTCCAGATCCAATGGCTGAGAACTACCCAATCCCTAACTATATAAATGTCCAAACTAAACTCTACCCCTCCCATTCACTTAGAAAGTCTAAACCCCCCCTCTCCCCTTCGTTCGTCTCCCTCTCTCTCTTCTCTCTAAAAGAAACCCTAGCCGCCCCCAGGATCCCACCGCATTCTGGCCACCGGAACTCGACCAAATACCATCAAATGCTTATCAGATGATCCTCTCTTCATCCTCAACCCTATCCTGTTGTTAGCTTCTTAAGAAAACCACCCAAATTCTTTCAATTTCAGATCTGAAAACAGAAACCCTAGCTTTCCCCCTACCCATCGACTTGAAGACATTTAATAGCTCCTACCTAGATGGATCGATAGCTCTCGTTGAGGGCTATTGATTTATGTGGGTTGAAGTTATTTTCAAACCCCGTCGTAGTCCGACAAGGTCCGGCGACATCTATTGTTTCCGGCCAAACCCTTTAACGGGTATTTCCTTTTCCTTTTTTATATTTATTGTTTCTTTTTCTGTCTCTTTGCTGATAGTATGAAACCATGAACATATTCATCACTATTTTGGCATCACTGATTTGATTCGGGTCCAAACACACTATATAATAATTATGCTTAGTTAGTGTGCATTTAGTAATATACATGATTTGCTTTAGGTTGTTTTTATCACCATTTTTCTGTGCATATATGACTGTATCTGCCTCTGTTCTTCCTTGTTTGTTTCATTTTTCTTTGACTCATCTAGATTTTGATCCTTGTTATCATGCACATGCCAGTTAGTTTAACATTTTGGAATGGAAATCGTTTGTTAGAGTTAGTTGTCCTATTAATCAGTTCTTTAGCCTTTGATAATAGTTTAGTTATTAATCATCGATCAATTATGTTTCCCTTTTGATTGCGCTTGAATTATTTGACTTTTTTTTCCTTAATCCATTTCTGATTGTCAAACTGATTTGTTAGCTCGTCTATTATGATTTTAGCCTATGTCTCTCAGTGTTGGTCATTTCTTGAGATCACTTGATTAAGTAAAGAATAATTGGGGGACTGATTTGGTTAAGTTAATGAAAGAACTAGTCACATTTAGATTGAATTAAACCTAAAATCAGTGAACCTAAGTTTAAAAGACTAAATTGACTGACTTAAGCTAATTAACAAGTCATTAAAACTAGAATTAGTACCTAATAGTGAAATTAACCTAAACTTAGGTAACTAGTGAGTATGGTTGGAAACCAAGTCTAGGAACCTAATTATTAACCTAACTAACTTTCTTTAATCAAACTAAGATCCTAGAATGATCAAAATAGGTTAAAAGTTCAGTTTTATAGAATTAATCACTCAATTGACTAAGAGTTAATAGATAAGCCTAATTACACCTAATGAAATTGCTTAAACCAATTAGTTCAATTAAATACTGATTTTAATTCAAATGGTAGTTAATTTGAGTTAAATTAATTTGGGCAATAAGAAATTAGTCACACTTAACTAGTAGACCTAATTTTAAAAATCATCTAACAACATAGTCGATCTAAGTCCTAGATAACTAGTTAAGATCAATTATTCAATTAATTAAGTTTAAGAACAAATGATTCACTCAGTCTCACCCTTAAGTAATTTCAACTTCTAGTAAAAAACTTAAATCAATTTCATTAGCACTAGTACTGATTTGAAATATTAAGTTAATCAACCTACTAACTTAACATTATTCCCTGATTACTAAAGAGTAATTCTAGGATGTCCTAAGGGTTAGTATAGGATTTTAATTGAGGAATCTTGGGTGTAACAACCCAAGAACCTTCTAGAATAAGGAAATATCAAGAAATTAGATATTTTAAGGTTAAAATAGTAATTTCAAAAGGGGAATAAGGGATGGAATGTTCTGAAAATAGGCAGCTGTCCCCAAAAGGATAAGGGTGACAGCTGCATTGGTACTATTTCCAGCTTATTGGATAAGGAATATGTTGAGCATATCCTATCCCAAATGCCCCTATATATACACACACTTTTTACCACTGAAAGAGATATTTTTTGGACTCTTCTTTGAACCTTTTTTGGACTGGAAAATACAACTCTTTTGACTACTAAAAGACTTGAAAAAACAGAAACAGAAAGGGATTGCAGTTAGGAGTGTGAAAACAATCTGAACTTAGTCTGTCTTGTAGCTGTGGTTTTCTTTCCTAAAGGACCTGGTTTTGTTGTTGTCTTTATTCAATCATTTGGTATTCAAAATCATCCTTTTTCTGGATTTCTTTACTGTGGGTTTCTTGCTATTTGTGGCTGCTGGGTTTTTCTTCTTCTTGCTGATTTCCATCTGCCTGACCTTTATTTGGTCAGGTTCCTTTTGTTATCTTGCTCTTAAAGGTATGTAAGCTGAGTTTGTTTTATGAAATATAAAGATCTAAAATCCACTGTCTGTCTTCCATGAATCTGTATTTTTATTTGCTTAAACCTATTCATGTATATACTTATGTGACAAAGATGTGAGGCATGTATATAGAGTTTTACATTATGTTTGTTTAGTTTCTAATCTCTGAACTTCATATAAGTCTGCTTCAATTTAAAACTGTCTTTATATGATTGTGTAATCGAGGGGTTGTTGGAAAACAACATCAAAGGGTAATGAACTTAACCTCTAATGGTTAAGTTCATCCTATAAAGATGCTTAAATATTGGTCTGGTTCAGGCCTTAGAAATCTAGATATTATTATGAAACAGCACTAGGGTAGATGAATTTGACCCTCTATAATGGTCAAATTCACCCCATATTAGGTGCTTAAACAATAGCTTATCACCCTTTAAGGGTAAAAAAAAAGGGTAATCAACAGGGGCTTTAGAGTCGGGAATCTGAACCCTTCAAATGGTTAGATTCACCTTCTCAAAAATGCCAAAAAATCAAAATCACAGAACAATTATGAGATGAATGGACCTTTATGGAGTTGAATCTGACCCCTTTCTATGGTTAGATTCAGTCCATAAAAGGCAAGAACCTACTCTGTCAAAAATGGTGTAAGAACATCATCAAGGTTGAGTCAAACCCCCTTTATGGTATGACTCATCCTGCGAATGCTTAAAAGCCTATTGGTACTACTGTCCAAATAGCAATTTTTGGACTTATAGTTAAGATGCTCTTATTTGTGTCCTCTTGGTCATTAAAGAGACTCAGTAAGTAAGTGTCCATGGAGATCTAAACTTAGGTTAATGTTGGCATGGTGGGATTAAAAGTCTGACGTTTTTCATGGTCAGATTCACCCCATAAAAGTGTTTAAATATTGGTCTTAGGACACATATGCTTAGATGTATTGTTAAACAACACTAAAGGAATCAAATCTGACCCTTATAATGGTCAGATTCATTCCTTGGAGTGTACATAGGAATTCATGCTATTTGGGTTTAAAATCAGTGATGAAATGCAGGTTTTTTCAAAGTTTCGAAGTACTGCTAGCTCGCACAGGAGTAACAGCTGATTGTTTCATTCTTTTTTTTTTTAGCATTATTCATTTGTTATTTTTTTTTTGAGAAATTGTATTTCATAGTAAATAGCCAAGTAATTGTCTCTACAGATTTTAAGGTTTGTAAATATGGACTGGACATTCTAAATTAGCATTTATCTTTATTTCCTTGTTTTCTTATTAATGTGAAATTCTCTCAAAACTGATCCAATTTACTGAAAATGGCCCAATACAGTTCTCTTTTCCTCAAAACCCCCATGTGATCTATCTTAAAATTGTTTAATTCATCCTTACTGAAATCCGAAACATAGAAATATAGATTTTTCTATTTAAAGGCATTTCACATGAGTTTCTATTCAGATTAGTCTCCTTGTAAACACTTACTATGGTTCTGGAAAATAATCGTTCTAGATTCCATGACTTTCGAAAAATATACAAAACAGGAATGTGTGATCCAAAACGTTTTTGATTCATCTCATATCTTTCAAACTTTCTGAATTCGCAACAATAAATGTATA
>ML370244.1:3805-132296 GCA_005239525.1 Nicotiana knightiana
TGTGGGGTTCTAGGAGCAGAAAAGTTATGATTAACACCATGTTCATCACAGAACTCAACAAACTTAGCATTCTCAAATTCAGTACCATGGTCAGATCTTATTGATGCTAGTTGATGTCCTAATTGATTTTGAGTTTTCTTGACAAATGAGGTGAACATATCAAATGCTTCATACTTAGATTCCAAGAATAAGGTCCAAGTGAACCTTGAATAATCACCAACTAGCACCATCACATATCTTTTACCACCTATACTCAGAGTTCTCATAGGACCACATAGATCCATATGAACCAGTTCCAACGTCCTGGTGGTACTGACTGTTTTCTTACTTTTGAAAGAGGACCTTACATGCTTCCCCCTGGCACATGACTCACAAACTTTGTCCTCCTTGAACTTAACGTATAAGTGAGACTAAGGACTCATGAGGCATATCCAAATAACGAGTAAAATAGGATGATACATATAAATAAGTAGAACCAGGGTTAAATAACGTGGAAGCATCCCCGTGGCACACTGAAGCGATGTGATCACTGCGTTTGAAGAAACGGCCTCTGGCTTAGAAGGAATAGCATAGAATCGAGCCTGACCACCACCTGACCGGCCTCCCCCTCTAGGGTGACCTCTAGCTGCCTGAGCCCCACACCGAGATGGCTAAGCGGGTGTATAGCTGTTGGTGCTGGTATCATAGGCCGAGAACGCTGTTGTGTAACCCCACTCAATAGTCTAGGGCAATCCCTCTTGAGATAACTCAAGTCCCCGTACTCGAAACAACCCCTCCTCTGACAGAGTTGCTGCTCCTAATAACCTATGGAACTATCTGTAGAGACCTGAGTATACGAGGCATGGTAAGAACTCTGTGCTGGTAATGCACTGAATGATGACTGACCCGAACAAGCACTATAAGAATCATGGCTAACTGATGCACCACAATGAACTGGATGAGCCGTCTGAGCGGGCCTATGAGGACGACCCATACTGTGGTGGGACTGACCCCCAAAAGAAACTCCATTGAAACCACCCAAAAACACGGGGCCCATTGGCCTCCCTCTCCTCACGCTCCTAAATGCGGACCAACTCTAGTCGCCGAGCAATATCAACCACCTCGTCGAACCTAGCACCTGATGCATTTTCCCGAGTCATAAACAAACGCAACTGATAGCTAAGTCTATCAATGAACCTCCTAATCCTCTCCCTCTCCGTGGGAACCAACCAGATCGTATGATGAGCCAACTTTGAAAATCTCATCTCATACTAGGTCACAGACATGCCCTCCTAGCGTAGCTGCTCGAACTGCCTGCACAACTCCTCTCTGCAGGTTAGTGGCACAAACTTCTCCAAGAAGAGAATGGAGAACTCATGCCATGAAAGTGGTGCAGCATCGGCTGGCCTGCTCCGCTCATAGGACTCCCACCATTTAAAGGTTGGCCCCGACAACAGAAAAGTAGTAAATGAGACCCCACTAGTCTCCAGAATACCCTCCGTGTGAAGAATCTGCTAGAACCTCTCAAAGAAGTCCTGAGCATCCTCTGACTCAACCCCACTGAATGTTGGAGGCTCTAGCCTCTCAAACCTCTCTAGTCTCTTCTGCTCCTCGTCACTCATAATAGGACCCACCTGGGCCTGAGCAAATATAACTGGCTGGGCTGGTAGTACCCTCGGTGTTGAGCTGGTCCCACCGGAACAACCACATCTGGAATCTGCTCTTGAGCTGGAGCAACTAGTGGATCTGCAGGTGCTGCTCTAGCTGTTGTACGAGTTGCACCTCGGTCCCTACCGCGGCCTCGGGCTCTTGTGGCCCTAGCTGGTGGTACTGGTGGTCGTCCGCCCGATCCGATAGCACGTGTCCTCACCATCTCTTAGAGAATAGAATAACAAAAGTTTAGTTCCCGAAATCAACAAGTTCTCAGGACAAGAATACAATAAAGTGAAGTTTTCCTAAGGGTTCGGCAGCCTCTCGAAGATAAGTACAGACGTCTCCGTACCGATCCGCAAAACTCTAGTAAACCTGCTCATGACTCGTGAGACCTATGTAAACTAGGCGTTGATACCAACTTGTCACGACCCAAAACTCAACGTGTCATGATGGAGCCTATCACAGAACTAGGCAAGTCGACATCCCTAATAAAACCGGGCATTTTGTATTAAAAATAAAAAAGATTAAGTAAGTTTAACAGTATTAACTCTCATAAATACCCAATATAAATATCTGCGACTCGAATACAACTTTCCCAAAATTCGGATGTCACTAAGTACATGAGCATCTATACAATAACTTAGTCTAAAACATTGTCTAAGAAGGTGGAGCTATATAAGTAAAACTGAAAGATAGAAGAGGAGAGTCAAGGTTTGCGGACGCTAAACCACTACCTCGATAATCTCCGAACAGGCAAAAACTCAAAGATCAGCAACCACTGTGCCCGGAAATACCTAGATTTGTACACGAGGTGCAGAGTGTAGTATAAGTACAACCGACTCAATAAGTATGTAAATAAACAAGGCAAGGTAAGAGAAGCTTAAATTAATAAGGATACTAGCTATTCCGGTGTAGTTCTTCCTTTTTAAACCAACACATAACAATATTTAAAGCTAACCTATCAAGTTTCTTGAGAAGATTATCTGTGTGTGCATGTGCACAATTTCTCAAATACCCTACTCATACAATATCATGGCATGTAGAGGAAGGAATCAAATAATCAAATAAATGATCAAGAAAATGCAAATTCCACACGTTGTACAGACAACTCACGTGCTAAAAATAAAACCTGCACCGACAACTCACACGCGACACGGACAACTCACGTGTAAATAATAAAAATATATGGATCCGAAGGGACAACTCACGTGCCAATAATATCAATATATAGATCCGCACAGATAACTCACCTGCCAATAACACAATCTGCCCAGCATAGTCACAAGACTCCAGTCCAAACATATCATACAAAAGCAATTAAGCAAGTATACATGTATATGCTTAATGGAATAAGATCCTCATGCTCATGGACTGGTATAGATGACATGCTAAAGTGTAGGCATGTTCAAAGTGTGCTATTGTAGCTCAAATCGGAAATTTCATAACTAAAAAGCATTTATCAAGTTCATTCAGGGGTTAAACCTCGGTGTAGCCTCAACATGGCTCAAATAGATCACATAAACTGTCACAACGTGTGAGATATCATATCTTAAAGCTTAATAGTCAATTCTAGGCTTATAAGAGTGCGAGAACAACCCTAACATGAATATATGACCCCGCTTCCTGCACATGGGCTCATCCACATGCATGCGCGCACCCAATAGCACGTGGCTATCACAATAATTTGGGCAACTGGTGCCTAAACCGAGTGTAAATACGATCCTTACCTCAAGCAAAAATGAATCACTCCGCTAGCAAGCCCTTGCCTCGCGAATCAACCTTTGAACGCCTCTAATCTAGCCACAAATAGTTTGATAAAATCAACACAAGCTATAGGAATCAATTCCATATGAAAATGCTAAGTTCTTAATCAAACGTCAAAAAGTCAACTTCCGGCCCACATCTCGGAATCCAATGAAAGTTACAAAATCCGACACCCATCCAACCGCGAGTCCAATCATACCAAATTTACTAGATTCCGACACCAAATCGTCACTCAAATTCCCAAATTCACTCTCCATCCCTAGCACACAACTCCCAAAATTCAACCTTAAAAACACATAAACTAGGTGGGAAATTCAATGGGTAATCAACATTATTGACAAAAAAATTATCAAAAGCGACTTACCTAAAAAAATCACTCAAAATCCCTCTCAAAAATCGCCTTAATCCGAGCTTGTAAAGTCCAAAAGTGATAAAAATATCGAAACCCTCGAATTTAAACACTGCCCAGAGGTTCCTCTTCTGAGCTGCCGTTTTGCGTTCAAAAATCCGCTTCTGCAGAAAACACTTTACTTCCGACCTCGCGCACCTGCGTCCAATCTTCCGCATCTGCAGATGCGCTTCTGCGAGATATCGACCGCTTCTGCGACCTAGCCTTGCCTGCAAAAATCTGCATCTGCGGAGACCCTACTGCATTTGCGGACTCGCAGATGCGGAAATTCCTTCGCACTTGCGATTAATCCCTTGCAGGTGCGGTCACAACAGTAAAATTCCAGCTTCAGCACTTCTAAGTCCATAATTCAATGTGATTCCCATCTGAATCATTCCCGAAGCCCTTGGGACCTCAACCAAACATACCAAAAGGTCCTAAAATACGATACGAACTTAGTCGAGGCCTCAAATCACATCAAACAACATCAAAAATGCAAATCGCACCCCAATTCAAGCCTAATGAAAACTAAGGAATTCCAACTTCTACAATCGATGTTGAAACTTATCAAATCAACTCCGATTGACCTCAAATTTTGCTCACAAGTAATAAATGAAATAACGGTCCTACTCCAACTTCCAGAACCAAAATTCGAGCCCAGAACCAACAAGGTCAACCCTCGGCCAAACCACTTAACTCTCCAAACTTCTAATTTTCCAACTTTCGCCATTTCAAGCCAAAATCACCTACAGACCCCCAAATCACTATTCGGACACACTCCTAAGTTCAAAATCACCATACAGAGCTATCAGAACCATCAAAACTCCATTCCAGATTCATTTACACATAAGTCAACATCCGGCCAACTCTTTCAACTTAAGCTTCCAACCTTGGGACTAAGTGTCTCAATTCATTTCGAAACGTCCTCGGAACCAAACCAACCACTCCGACAAGTCATGTAACAAAAATTGAGCATAGAATAAGTGGTAAATGGGGGAATGGGGCTACAACACTCAAAATGACCAGTCGGGTCGTTACAGATACCGGAAGGGAACTGCAGATTATTCACCATGTTATACTGGAAATGATTTATACTTGAGAGGATATATAGATGTTGATTGGGATGGTGACTGGAACGATAGAAAATCAACATTTGATTATGCTTTCTTACTTAATTGCGGGGTTATTTAATAGAAAAGTAAGAAACAAACATGTACAACCCTTTTGACGATGGAAGCTGAGTTCCTGGCTTATGCATCTGCAGTACAAGAAGTTGTTTGGTTGAAGATATTCTTTGAGCATTTGGATATTACAAAGAACTTTTAGGGTCCCATGACTTTATATTGTGATAGTCAGGTGGCTACTGCATACACAAAAGATCCTAAGTATCACCGCAAGACCAAACACATTGACATCAAGTATAACTTTATGAAAGACATGGTAGCAAGTGGAGAGATAAATTTACAGTACATTCCTATGCGAAGTATGATAGCTGATCCTTTTACAAAGGCGATATCTAGAGACATGTTTGAGAAATATATTATGGCTCTAGGTTTGAAATGATATGACCATGTTTATGTATTGTAAAATGACTTGATTATTATAATATGCTCATGAATATTTGAATCTTGAATTTATGTTCATATCTAGTTTGCATGTGATGATATTTTGTTGATAAAGTGTGTCGAACAAGTCGTATGATTGACTTTTTCACACGAGCAATCACCTCTTATGTTGAGAATCATGAAGAGATGAGGCCTTATAGAACCTTGAATAGTGGGAGGCCATATTTCACTTGTAAAGGTTGGTCTTGACAACTAGTATGACTTACGAATTCCACCATTCGATTATGACTTGTTTTGTAAGCCAGATGCGAGTTTCTCTAAGAAGATGGATTGAGGATTATTGAAGTGAGAAATTCGGGTTAGACATTTGTAGGTGTCTAGACCAATATCTGTACGGTGTTGAATGAGTAAAATAATAAGACACACGCACTAATATATAGTAGGAACACCATAGCACGTGTTTCATACCATGTATGCTTAGCGACCAATGGGTTAATAAAAGAATGGATCCCTGCTTCTTCATTGCGCGAGACCCCGGAAATTAAATTTTTCTTTCCATTGGAATACCCTTTGACTTTTTTACTGTATCTTGAATTACCAATCAATATTTTTGCTTTAGCATGTTACTAATAGCTACGAGTGATTCAACAATACATAGCATGTCTAGGAAAGCAGTTAATCTGGGATGGATAGTTTTGAGTAGAAATGGAAACAACTAAAATAAATAATATAAATTATACTCACAGGTCGTCCATTACACTTACCATAGGAGTAGCAAGTGTAATTGTGGATAAAGTTATACATGAACTCGAGTTCACTTTTTTCGAGGATGAGGGATAACAAGCTATGGGAGTAGCCAATGATGTATGGTGTATTACAAATAATGAGATCCTCATGTTAGTAGTAAATCCTTTATGCATGTTATTGGATATCTAAATAGAGCTATTAAACAACTTTAAAGGGCTTAAAAATATTATAGCTCTTAATGCTCGTAGGTTGCACGAACTATTTGCTAGTATGAATTATGTGTGTTATTGACATGGTACTAGCTTGGATCTAGTCCACCATGTGAAAAGTGGGAGATGTTGGATATTTTGTTTGAGTTATGGGTCGGTCATGTGAACTGACCCGACCCACTTAGAATAGATAGGCTTGATGGAAGTTAATTACCAGGGAAGTTTATTAACTCCCAAAAGAATACGAGAAGTGGCGCACGTACAATTGAAGCGATCGGAAGTTCTCCCCATCTCCTTTTCTTTATATATTTCTCTTCAGTAGAGATTAAAAAAAACACAGAGATTCTTCCTCACACAAAGAGATAGAACACAGTAAAATTAACGCATCTAGTCATGAACTCTATTTCCTAGAGATTCAGAGTACGACTCGGGGCTATTATTTTAGTGATGAGTTCAATAATTTTTCCGCTACATTATTGACAGATATGCTAATGTTTTTCTCGCCTCACAATTTAGTCTAACACTATTGGTAAGAAAAAGGGAAACTCACAACTACCTACTAACCTTCTACCCTAATTCTCGATATCCACATCCTTTTATCTAGGGTCATGTCCTCAGTAAGCTAAAGCAGCGGCATGTCCTGCCTAATCACCTCTCCTTAATACTTCTTAGGCCTGCTCCTACATCTTCTCAAACTCACCATGGCCAACCAATTCCTTAGACTACGGAATTTGACCTTTAAAAATGAAATCATGACCAATGGTAAGAAAATGGACGGCGAGGAGGAGATAGACATAGAAAAAATCTCCTTAATCAAAAATTTTGTTTAAGAGCTTTGTTGCATGACCTGCCATATCATCATAACATGTAGGTTCCACTTGGTATATATTTTTTCTATATGGAAGGGGTACATAAGTTAGGGACTAGCTCTTGGTGGAATATTCTAGAATAATAGAAAATTTCCTTGGAAAAGCTCTAGATATTTATGGACTTGGTAGGAAGACTCTTTTGGAAATCCTTAGAATGTTCCAGTCATGTAGAAATTCTAAAGGGTGTACTTATTTGTAAATATGGAAAGAGTTGTGGAACAATTATTTACACACTAGTCCCTAGGTGATTAGTATAAATAGGGGCATTCATTTGTAACTCAACAAGAAAAACAATCAACTTCTCTCTAATACAAAAGCTTCCTTTGACAAATTTCTCTTGTCTTTCATATCTAACATTTCCTTAGCGATATTTAGTGTGTAAGGTTGACTTGTCATAGCAAGAACGTGAGCAAGTTGTGCAAAATCGTGAGCAAGTTGTCAAGTGTCGTACGTGCACTTAGTTGAAGACTAAGTACGTGACAACGTGGTATCAGAGCAAAGGTTACAACTAAGGGAATGGCGAACGACGAAGAAATTACACTGCCAACACCTAAGCCAACGTCATCCAGGATGCTGCTGGCAAGAACGGTCGTAACAAAAAGAGGAATGCCACCAACAAGAGCCAGGAGGTGCCACCCGAGGTTGTGCCAAATGAGGGGATTACATCCAAAGATCCATTTGCCACTAAGGCGAGCGAGGATGAACTGGAGGTTCTGCCGGAGAATGTCTCGCTCGGTAAAGAGTGGGTGATGAAGGTGAACACGGGGATAGACGCCGTCGAGATCTTTGGCCAACGCTTGAGGAAGGTGGAAGGCATCCTTAATGTTCTTGAGGGACACACTCTTGAGGAGATTGAGAGTATCTGAAATGACTTGGAGGGACGCACAGAGACTGAGATGGAGCTAAGGCAAACCATCACTGCCTTGGAATGTGCACTCATGGAGACCTTGAGTACTATCAATGCTATCAAGGCAAAGATAGAGTTAGTCGAGGAGCATGTCGATGCTGGCATGACCGAGGCAGAGAGTAATGTTGTTGTGATGAGGGAGTCCAAGATCGAGGCTCCCAAACCGGCAGTGTTCAAAGGTGCTCGTGATGCACAAGAAGTGGAGAACTTCCTTTGGCACTTGGAGAACTACTTCAGGCAAGGCAAAGTGTGAGACGACGAGTCCAAGATCAACATTGTTGTGTTGTACCTCTCATAGATCGCCGCTCTGTGGTGGTGTCGGAAGTGTGATGACATGGAGAAGAGGCTATGCAAGATTGAGACGCGGGAGCATTTTCAAGAAGGATTTGAAGAAGAAATTTGACCCGGTGAATGTGGTGTATGAAGCTAGGCGGAAGCTAAGGGAGCTCCGACAGATGACCACAATTCGGGAGTATGTGCGCGAGTTCACTACCTTAATGTTGCAAATCTCGTCGTTGTCTGAGGAAGATTATCTCTTATACTTCATGGATGGGTTGAAAAATTGGGCAAATCAGTAGTTAAGAAGATATCAAGTAGCCAACTTGGACGAGGCTATATCGGTAGTCGAGTCGCTTGTTGACTTCAAGATAGATCCTTCCAATTCCAAAGAAGGCAACACCGAGAGAGGTGGGGGAGATCATGACAGAGGCAACGAGAAAAGCATAGCCAAGGTATACAATGGCAGTGAAAAGGAGTCATCCCATAATGGACAAGGGTCCAAGAGAAATAGCAAGGGTCTGGAAAACAGTAGTGAGTACGTGCCCAAAGGAGGGTGCTACCTTAGTAAAGGATCGCATCGGGCAAGTGAATGCCCAAAGTTGGGGAAGCTTGCAACAATGATCGGGAACTTTTCTCAGGCGCACAGGGGTGATACAGGAGGGACCGCCTGCATTAGAGGGATGCGCTTGGAATATAAGCCTAAAGTAGAGGATTCCAAAGCCTACCTTGGCGCCATGCAAATGGAGCATGGTAGCAAGAAAAGTTGGACGGACATAGTTGGAGAGGATGGCGAGTTACAAAGTGATGGCATGCTATCGGACTTAGACGATGCACCAAGTAGAGGGGTCAAGTTTGCTATCAAGGATGGGACCACAGAGGGCAGCCAAATAGGGAGGGGAAGCAGAGACCTGATGCTTGAAAAGCTGCTAGACTTGGTTGAGTAATGGGGAGATTCAGGTCAAGAGCAAGAAGAGGCATCCGATAGGTGGAGGATCAAGGCCATCATTGCTAGCCGTCCAAAGTACAAACGGGGCAAGAAGAAAGGTAACCAGTATCTTGCGACATAGGAAGGTAAACCGCTCCATAAGGCATCACAGATAATGGACAAAGATCTCTAGTGACACCAAGGTGAGGTGCGTGCCGCACGGATACGTGTCGATGCTTTGTGCCGAGGGCGGCACAAAATTGGGTGGGCGAGAGCGTCATGACCTGCCACATCATCATGCCACGTAGGTGCCACATGGCATATATTCTTGCCATATGGAAAGGTTACATAAGTTAGGGACTAGCTCTTGGTGGAATATTCTAGAACTATGGAGAATTTCCTTGGGAAAGCTCTAGATATTTATGGACTTGGTAGGAAGACTCTTTTGGAAATCCTTGGAATGTTCTAGTCATGTGAAAAATTCTAGAGGAGGTACTTATTTGTAAATATGGAGAAGTTATAAAATAATTATTATTTACACACTAGCCCCTAGGTGATTAGTATAAATAGGGGCATTAAATTGTAACTCAACAAGCAAAACAATCAAATTCTCTCTAATACAAAAGCTTCCTTTGGCAAATTTCTCTTGTCTTTCTTGTCTAACATTTCCTTAGCGATCTTTAGTGTGTAAGGATGACTTGGCATAGCAAGAATGTGAGCAAGTTTTGCAAAATCGTGAGGATTTGTCAAGTGCAGCACGTGCGCTTAGTTGAAGACTAAGACATGACATTTGGTATGAAAACTCGATCCAAACAAACTCCCGGATCCTTTATGTAGTACTGTTAGCTTGGAATATTCCATGGGATAAATTTATCCCATATTTTATATGGAATAGCTAATTTTATCATTTTAGTGTAAAAGTTACTTGTGATTAGTTAATACCTCAAATCATATATGGATTAACTTTATCCCAAAATTATTATCCTTGTCCCATGTACCAAATGACCCTTTAGTTTTTGCTTCGTCGTTATTTTATCTCCCTGCAGAGAAAGAGAGACCAACTTGCTTGGTTTTTGTAGTACCAAAAGAGGTAACTGAGGTATTGAGTTCTATTGAATATCATATGAATTTGATATAAGAAACATTGATGTTTGGAATTCGATTCTATAACAGGTTAAAACCCAGTGTTTTTAATTAATTTAAAAGGTAAATATGAGAAAGGGTAAATTTATTGTAATTATTTTGAATTAATAATAATTAAGTTAAATAAATGTTACAAGGAATTTAAAATGAGGAAAGGTTGATGTAATAATAATAATAACAATAATAATAAGAATAATAATTATTATTATAACAATAATAACAATCACAATCACAATAACAATAAAAATAATAATAATAATAATAATCATAATCATAATAATAATAATAATAATAATAATAGTAGTAGTAATAATAATAACAACAACAACAACAATAATAATACCAATAATAATAACAATAATAATAATAATTATTATAATAATAACAATAATAATAATAATAACAATAATAACAATAATATTAATAATTATCATTATAATAATTTATAATAACAAAAATAATAATGAAAATGACAATAACAATAATAATAATAATAATTATCATTATAATAATAATAATATAATAATAATAACAACAACAACAACAACAACAACAATAATAATACTATAATAATAATAATAATAATAATAATAATAATAATAACAATAATAATAATAATAATAATAATAATAATAATAACAATAACAATAATAATAATAATAACAATAATAATAATAATAATTATCATTATAATAATAATAATAATATAATAATAATAATAATAACAACAACAACAACAATAATAATACTAATAATAATAATAATAATAATAACAACAACAACAACAACAACAACAACGATGATGATGATGATGATGATGATGATGATATGATATTACATCAACCTTTCCTCATTTTAATTTCTTTGTAACATTTATTTAAATTAATTATTATTAATTCAAAATAATTACAATATGATTATGATTATGATTAATTTTATTATTATTATTATTATCATTATTATTATTATTATTATTATTATTATTATTATTATTATTATTATAATTATTATTATTATNATATTTATATTTTGTTACTTGCTCTTTCTTTTGTTTAATTTTGATAATGATATGATATGAGTTAGAACTAAATGAAAGGAATGAGGATTCATATCTAGTCACGTCTAAGTATGCCTTATAAAAAGGACTAAGCGGTCGTTACAAATATAATCCAGTTTACAAGTCCGAAGTCGAACCTCACAGAGACCTAAGACTCAGCTACAGTTGTTCAATATCGCTAAGAAACACAAGTCCAAATAATTTTCTTATTATAAAAATTATAATATTTATTTTTATCTAATTAACTAACAAATACTAGAAAGAAGTAAAGCTATCAACTAACAAGGATAAGGATTAGAGACAAGTAAGGAGGTCTAGAGTTATAACTTCCCCTACTATCAAAATCCTTTCTGCGATGTTTCCTATAAATTTGCATAAGTTTTTTCTACCGATCATGAGCCCTCTGAGTGTCATAATTCTCTCCCGAGTAACTACCACAATTTACTAGACATATTCTTCCGAATTACGCTAGCTGGCACTAAGTTACGGCTCACTCGGATCGCACCAAAGTTTCATTATTCCTAATCCCACCTTTAAACCCTCTGTATTGATCCCTCATATATATTATGAGTGATGTTGTTCAACAACTACCTAAATATGCACTCTCTTCCGAGTAATATACACTAAATAGACACAGTCGACTGAGAGCTCTTCAACCAACCACAATATAAACGTAGTTGAACAAATAGAGACAAAACTACAGCAAATCTATATTAACGTAACAGGAAAATCATCCTCCAATAGGTTCCATCAAAACCCTAGATAACAAATTAGCTATTCATAATAGTATACATAACTACAATACTAGAATTTATAACCAATAATGGAAATAGGAAGAAGGAAGTGAAAAACTCATACAAGAATTTTTCGCCTTGCTCCTAGTGTGTTCTTGCCTCCTTCGATCGAATCCCCCGGTCTCTCCCCCCTTAATAATGTTGTTTAATGACTATTTATATGTCTAGGGAATAGACCCAAACGAAATAACCAAGTCCAAAACCAAATAGAAGACAAAATATGCTCTAAAATCCGGAACCCCCTCGCCACAGTCCTTATCTGTAGACACGTAATTTGACCCTCCCCGAAATTTCATACTTATTAGACGTTTAAATATTTAGTTTAGGTCAAATATCGCTATTTTAACCAGTTTTGACTCATTTACTTTATTTTATCATAAAAATAAAAATTACAAAAATATTTTCTTTTATTTAGCTAATTGATATTTTATCTAGTTACTTTTAGTTTATCTACCTTTCATAAAATTAAAAAAAAATATACAAAAATAGTTTCACTTTTAGTATTTAGTTTTACTTTTAGTAGTTTATTTTAAGTAAGAGTGATATTTATATTTTATAGATACATTATATTATTTAATCTTTTTAGCCCGAAGTTATAACCCAACAAGACATGGACCCAACCCCAAATTCCTAAAATCCAAGCCCAATCCCTTAGCCCAACAAGACCTAGCCCACCTCCCTTTCCTCTTTAACTTGACTAACCCTAGAACCCCTCTGACTCTCCCTTAGACAAATAAACCCAACCCAAACCTCTCCAAAGAACATTGCCGCCGCCGACAGCCCTTCTACCGCCAAACGACCACCCTCCAGTCATCCATTACCCTCCAGCCGCCAAACTACAAAAGCTGATGCCGCCGCCAGCCTTACCCCCCTCATCTCTTCTTCTTCTTCACACCACTACAAACGACGCACCCTTTAGTACATAACAAAAAAAATATCCGTCGTACAACACCCCTCCCCCCCCCCCCCCCCCCNTAAACCCCATACGCGCCGGAAAAACCAGTGACGCCTTCTATCTAATTCCTCCTACACTCAGTCGCCGGAAATCCGGCCATCACCGAGCAGCAACTCACTCCTTGACCTGAATCCTCCCTCCGCTCCATGTTATCGTTACTACCAGCGTTGGCGTTAATCATATTGACCTCATCGAGTGTCGCCGCCGCGGAATCTCAGTTGCTAATACTGTTCCCATTTCTTCAGAGGATGTCGCTGACTCTGCTGTTGGATTGTTGATTGATGTTCTTAGAAATATTATATTGTTGTTTGGTGTGTTAATAATGATCTTTGGCCTTTTCATTTCACTAATAGCCACCCTTGGCCACTTATGTCATTTTGCAAAAAATAGCCCAATCATGTCTTGCATGTGTCCAATAGGAGGTATTGTGGCGTCACATTGTGTATCAAGTCACTAACTCTATTTGGTCTTATTTTTGTTAGACAGGTGTGGATTTACTTACCAAAGCTTGAGCATGACAGATACCCTAGGACCATTTTAGTCAGGATCATCGCATGCATGAGTTGTTTGAGAACTTTTATATTTTGAGTCTGTCATTCATGTTGTCTTTATTTTCTGGTCCTGTACAGTAGTATCGAGTCTTTTAGGTGGTGTCAGAGTCTTTTATTTCCTATTTTGTATGTGAAAACCAAAAAAAAAATGAAAACCCAAAAGATTCACTTTTTGGTTTATTTGCCACCACGTTTCCAGAACTACGCTTGATCTGATTCATGTGGAACATGATACGTAGGCAACCTACATAGGGTTCGATCACATCATTAAACAATTAAAGAAAAAAAAAGGAAAAATGAAAAAGAAAAGAAAAAAAAGGAAAATGAAGTTAATCATAAAGGATAGAGAGGAAGGAAAATGAGCAAACTGGGATGATGCCATATGACCCAACGACCCTCAAAGCCATTTTAGAACCGTTAATTGTTGCTAGGTGCATTGCACGCAATGTGAAATTATTATTGTAAATTCCCTAACGCTAACACAGTGGCTTTCTTATGTTTTTCCCTATCACCAATTAAGTTTTCAGGAAGGTGGTTAGTTTGTTGGCATCCTGGCAAGTCATCCCTACAACACTAAGTCAAAGCGCCAGATAGTCATGAATACCAAAGAAACAGACACAGAAGTTGTGAACCCGCCGAGGGAAACTGTTGAGTCAGAATCGGAACTGAAAGAGGAGCTCCATAGGGTAAAACATCAAATGGCAAAAATGTATCAGGCCTGGGTTAAGGGACACCCTCCACCTCATTCCCTACCAGCTATGCAGAAAACCCTGCTTTCATTCCACCACTATCCCGAGCCCAAATGCCCAACACTATTGACCTTTCCCCACAACATGCACCAGGTTTTATCCCTTACCACTCCTACCTCGGCACTTCGTCTCATAATTTTCATGCCCCACCAACTAAAACAACTTCATACCCTGCTCCAACATCTACTCCTATTTTTGTACCCCCTCCACAAGCCACCCTTCACCAATCCTCTTGTGAGCCTGCGTTCTAAGCTCCAGATACACAATATTATGCTCTCGAACCCACTTTCAAAGTCCCGGATCCTTACTCCTACACTCCTCACTTTGAGCCTCATGTTGAAACTGAGAAACCACCCAAGAACGTGGAGTGGGAGGAGATATCTAGAAAGGTAAAGAGTTTTGAGCAGTCATTGAGAAATATGCAATGGTTAGGAAGCCAGGTGAGCGTAGCCTATAAGGATTTATGTCCGTTCGCTGATGTTCAACTATCTGTCGGGTTCAAGATGCCCAAGATTGTATGACGGACATGGGGATCCTGTAGCTCATCTGAGAGGTTACTACAGTAAAATGAGATGCGGCGGGGGAAAAGACGAATTGTTGATGGCATACTTCAGCCAGAGTTTGAGTGGAGCAGCTTTAGAATGGTACACTCGCCAGGACACCAACAGGTGGTATACATGGGATGATATGGCTCAGGCTTTTGCTCGGCATTTTCAGTACAATGTAGACATTGTCTCAGACCGCTTATCTCTGACCAAGGTGGAAAAGAGGCCTAATGAGGGCTTTAGAGAATATGGGTTCCGTTGGAGAGCAAGCTGCAAGAGTCAATCCTCTGATGGAAGAAGATGAGATGGTTAAATACTTTCTTCAAGCTCTGGATCCCACTTACTATGGCCATTTGATCTCTGCCATTGGTAAGCCTTTCAATGATGTGGTAAAAATGGGAGAAATGGTAGAAGATGGGCTGAAGTCGAGCAAGATCATGAGCTATTCTGCTTTAAAAGCCACAACACAAGCAACTCAGAACGACACGGGAAGCTTGTTGGGACAAAAGGAACATGATGATGTTGCCATGGTTGTCTCAGGATCACGACATGGCCCCGCGGGTCCACCTCACCAATATACACAGCCTCAACCTCAACCCCAAACATATCCCTGAGCTCCACATAATCCTCCTCAGCATTATCCTCCGTACAATGTCCAGTCATTTGTTCAACCACTGGGTCATCCTTTCTGGCGAGCACCAGCACCGCAAAATACTCGTTCACCTTCACAACATTTCTGAGCACCCAATAACCATAGAAAATAGGGGCATAGAGCGGAACAGAGGCAATGAAATAGTTTCACGCCAATTGGAGAATCCTACACAAGCTTGTTTGAAAATTTGAAACATTTTGGCCTGATTGAGCCGCTCCTTGGCTATACTCCGGACCCATATGCAAAAGGTTTTGATCTTACTGTATGGTGCATGTACCACTCTAATGTCCAAGGGCATAGCATTGAATATTATCGTTCTTTGAAAAAGGAAATAGAAGAATGATTCGAGAAGGGATAATTGTGGTCCAAGGCAGTAATACCCCAAGTGTCACACATAATCCTCTACAGGTACATGACAATGTACCAATTGTTGGGATGGCTTGTAATGATGAAATGTTGGTCGAAGAAGTCAATGAGCCGCTTGGTGAAGAAAATGTGATTGAAGTTGGTGAAGGTCCCAACACTTTTGATGTGGAACTCAGTGGCTAAGATGTCGAGCTTGGTGATTGGAAAGACACTCCTTTCTTGGGTAGCCAAGAAGGAGTTTTGGTGGTTTATTTTGTAGTCGTTTCTGTCGTCCGGATTATTTCAGGGTTGTAATCTGGATATGGTCTTGTGGGTCAAACCCTTGTTCTTCTTATTTTTCCTAGTTTGTTTTATTATAGTAAGTCATCTAGTGTTATCTAGGATTGTTCCAGAGTGGTAACCCACGTCTATTTTGCTTGTTTTGTTCAAACCCTTTTCACCGTCTTTCTAATGCAATCTCCTATTTTCTGTTAGTTCTAATAAGTTTTTGTTTAGGTCACTTTTCCTTTTATAGTTATTTTATAGTTGACTTTAGTGACATGACATGCACACATAATTCTCAGCCTGGTCTTGAAAGTTAGTTTAATCATGAAGCAATGAAACCATTTTGAATATGATAAAAGGATGCATTTGAGGAAACAATACAGATTCACTCATTTTGAGGTAACCTGAAGCTTGAATTGAGTGGAACTGAGGCAGTTGGTCAGGGAAATCGAGAGGTTGATGTGAGAATACAACAAGGAAATGTCTCTCAAGCAATTTGAGGTAGATCAGTCAGTGCTGAAATGCATTCTTCCACATCGAGATAAGGTTGAGTCAAATCTGCTTCGACTGGCAAGGGTCATTCATTGGGACAAAGGTATTTCCCGGTGGCACTTTTCGTTTGTGTTGATGCCATCAATAGATACTATGTATGATTTCTTTTGCTTATTTTCAATTGCATGTTTGTACTTGGCTTTTTGAAAGTTTGGTATGACGAAGTCATTTTATTCTGCTACCCAAACACGTTTATCTTTTGCTACCCATTTTGAACCTTAATTTGTTTTGTTTCATACCCCTCTTTTGGAATCAGAAGTAGAGTTAGGAACTAGAAAAGAAAAATAAAAAGAGAAAAAAATAAGAAAAGAAAGAAAAAAAAAAAAAAAAAAAAAAAAAAAAAAAAAAAAAAAAAAAAAAAAAAAAAAGAAAGGAAAAGAAAAAAAGAGAAAACAAAAAAAAGAAGAAGAAAAATGAATGAAAAATGAAATGAGAAAAAAGAGAAAAAGAAAGAAAGATGAAAAAAGTCAGGTCAGGTTGGAACTACGTTCGACCTGATTCCTTTTAAGGATACGTAGGCAGCCTCACTTTGAGGTTCGGTCTCATTAAAACAAAAATCCAAAAAAATCAAAAAGAAAAAATCAAAAAAGAATTCCCCAGACCAAGAAAATGGGGTAGAAGTTTTAATTTTGACCAAAAGATCTGATTCCGAAAGTTAATTTTGAACCCTTTTATCTTAAATTATTTTGAGCCTTCATTCCACCCTTTCTTTTCAATCCTGTCCAAAAGCCTACATTACAGTCCAAAGAAAGACCTTCCGACCAATCTTTGAGGATGTCAGCGTAAGTTTGTTGTGAAAGTATGATTTTCTTGAATCATGGGTAATAACTTATTCTCAGCACAAAGAGAGAAAGTGATAAAATGAGAGATTCTTATGGGTGAAAACTCTTCGGAGCACCGTAAGGCGATGGTGAGTTGAGAGAAAGAGCAAAATGAGAGAGGCTTGATGTGGAAAACCCTTCGGGCACTACAAGTCGAATAAGGATCGTGAATCAGATAGGATGATCGGAGCATCGAAGCCCATTTTCACGGCACAGAGGTATAACAAGAGTGGAACATTAGACTTGCTTGACAGATTAGGCTGCTAAATCCAAAAATGCATGTCATAGTCAATAGAGATGGTGTCCATATGTGATAAGTTTCTACTTGGTAATTTTCTTGTTTGATATCATCTATTTCCATTGTCCCCTACTATGTTCCTCTTGCTTTGTTCAACTCCTCTTTTTGAGTCCATTCGGTCAGAACAAGTGAGAAATGACTTCAAAGTTTGCTACCAGCTTTCCAATTGCACAGAGCGGCATCTGGCTAGCACATCAAAGAGGCATAATTCAGGAAAGAACAATATTCCCATTGATTTGATAATGATAGACATGCTTTGGGATTCATGTGAAATGTAAAGATTCGGTAAATGTTAATTCATGAGCAATACATCGGGTATAAGGTATTGGGCTTGAACTGATCAGAGGTGTTTTCATTGATAAGGGTTGACAGATAAAGTGGTTAACCAATAACAAGCAAGTTCTTCCAAGTGGATATCAAAGTTATCATGGCAGTGAAGGAGCACAATCCCTCAAGGTCAAGGCCACAAGCTAACCACCATGTTTAAACTCACAAGTTTTTCTTTGTCTGAAACATGGATGAAGTCTATGTTCACACCAAAGCTTGAATTCTTCAGGTGTAATGCGTCAATTCTACTTATATAAAGGTTATTGAGAAGATCACACATCACCCCTAGGAGATTCACTTCCTAGTCTGGGTCTTTCAAATATATTTTTGTTTAGGAGATGCACTTCCTAAATTGAAATTTCACCCCTAGGAGGCGCACTTCCTAGCTTTTGGTTCAATTTAAGTTCATCCTTAGGAGATGCATGTCCTAGTTGAAGTCATTGAATTTTTACCCGTTAGGAGACACACTTCCTAGTAGGGGTCTTTCAGACTACACAGTTTAGGAGACGCACTTCCTAAATTGAGCATTTACCCCTAGGAGACGCACTTCTTGGTTTGGGTCATTTAAGTTCGTTCCTAGGAGACGCACTTCCTAGTTCGAGTCATTTAAGTTCATTCCTAGGAGACGCACTTCCTAGTTTTTGGTCATTTAGGTTTCACCCCTAGGAGATGCACTTCCTAGTTTGAGTCGTTTGAGTTCACCTCTAGGAGACGCACTTCCTAGTCTGGGTCATTCATGTTATGTTTTTGTTCTAGGAGACGCACTTCCTAGCTTGGTTCATTTAAGTTTCACCCCTAGGAGATACACTTCCTATATTGGGTCTTTCATGGTTATATTTTGTTTTAGGAGACGCACTTCCTAATTTAAGTAATTGAAATTTCACCCCTAGGAGACGCACTTCCTAGCTTGGTTCATTTAAGTTTCACCCCTAGGAGACACACTTCCTAGACTGGGTCTTTCATGGTTATATTTTGTTTTAGGAGACGCACTTCCTAATTTAAGTAATTGAAATTTCACCCCTAGGAGACGCACTTCCTAGCTTGGTTCATTTAAGTTTCACCCCTAGGAGACACACTTCCTAGATTGGGTCTTTCATGGTTATATTTTGTTTTAGGAGACGCACTTCCTAATTTAAGTAATTGAAATTTCACCCCTAGGAGACGCACTTCCTAGCTTGGTTCATTTAAGTTTCACCCCTAGGAGACACACTTCCTAGTTTGGGTCTTTCAAGTTATGTTCTTGTTTTAGGAGATGCATTTCCTAAATTAAGAGTTTACCCCTAGGATACGCACTTCCTAGTTTGGGTCATTTAAATTCATCCCTAGGAGACGCACGTCCTAGTTGGAGTCATTGAAGTCTCACCCGTAGGAGAAGCACTTCCTAGTCTGGGTTTTCAAGTTATGTTTTGTTTAGGAGACGCACTTCCTAAATTGAGATTTTACCCCTAGGAGATGCACTTCCTAGTTTTGGGTCATTTAAGTTCATTCATAGGAGACGCACTTCCTAATTTGATTCATCGAAGTTTCACCCCCTAGGAGACGCACTTCCTAGTCTGGGTCTTTCAGCTTTTGTTTTAGGAGACGCACTTCCTAAATTGAGATTTTACCCCTAGGAGACGTGCTTCCTAGTTTTGGGTCATTTAAGTTCATTCATAGGAGACACACTTCCTAGTTTGAGTCATTGAAGTTTCACCCTCTAGGAAACGCACTTCCTAGTCTGGGTCTTTCAGGATATACTTTTAGGAAACGCACTTCCTAAATCGAGATTTAATCCCCCTAGGAGACGCACTTCCTAGTTTGGGTGTTTCAGGTTTTACCCTTAGCAGACGCACTTGCTAGTCAAACATTCTTGGTTTTGCTCACAGGAGACGCACGTCCTAGTACAATCTTTAGTTTACTCTTATCATTGCATCAATAATATAAGTGGTTTACAGTTACTGGGGCAGAAAATTTTTGTTTGTTTTGCTGTTTTGATTGCAGGAACCCACCTGGAGAACGAGGGAAGACATTTCAGAATTCATTTCAGAGTCATTTCAAGTTGCAAGTCAGTAGCAGGCGCCCACCTGGATAACGAGGAAAGTCATTTCAAAATTCAATTCAGGTTAGAAGTAGCAGAAGCTCGCGGCGAGAATGCGAGTCGGAAATAGATGACCAACAGAAGTAGTCTTAATTCAGAATAAAAGAAGAAAAAAAAAACAAAAAAAAAAGAATGAAGTAGCACCTGCAGCTAGCAAGCGTCAAGGTTCAAATCTAAAGTCTGCATGAAGACCATTCGAGACTCAAGATCAAGCTTCAGAAGACTTATAGATAGGAATCTTGTAACTCATAGTTGACAGGTTTAGTTAGTCTTTTTCATTTTCGCTTTTGATGTAATAACAGGGCCGCAGACCGGAACCTCGACGGAACAGAACCTCAATCGGCTCTCCACCTCGGTATACTCCTCAGTTCTTCTCACTTTTGAACTACACGTGGCCTGATTCCTTTATAGCCAAATATATGTAGGCAGCTCAAATACCAGGGCTCGTTCACATTCTTCTTTCTTTAGTTTTAGGTCTCTCTAAATAAGGGTCGGGTCAAAAAACCTGTCTAGTCGTTCTTTGTCTAAAAACTCTTCGTGTTTCCAGTCAAAGAGGGGCAGCTGTAGACACGTAATTTTTGACCCTCCCCGAAATTTCATACTTATTAGCGTTTAAATATATAGTTTAGGTCTAATATCACTATTTTAACTAGTTTTGACTCTTTTACTTTATTTTATCATAAAAATAAAAATTACAAAAATATTTTCTTTTATTTAGCTAATTGATATTTTATCTAGTTACTTTTAGTTTATCTACCTTTCATAAAATTAAAAAAAATATATACAAAAATAGTTTCACTTTTAGTATTTAGTTTTACTTTTAGTAGTTTATTTTAAGTAAGAGTGATCTTTATATTTTATAGATACATTATATTATTTAGTCTTTACCCCAAAATTAAAACCCAACAAGACATGGACCTAACCTCAAATTCCTAAAATCCAAGCCCAATTGCTTAGCCCAACAAGACCTAGCCCACCTCCCTTTCCTATTTAACTTTTCTAACCCTAGAACCCCTCTGGCTCTCCCTTAGACAAAAAAACCCAACCCAAACCTCTCCAAAGAACACTGCCGCCACCGCCAGCCCTTCTACCGCCAAACGACCACCCTCCAGCCATCCATTACCCTCCAGCCGCCAAACCAAAAAAGCTGATGTCGCCGCCAGCCTTACCCCCATCATCTCTTCTTCTTCTTCACACCGCTACAAATGACACACCCTTCAGTACATAACAAAAAAAAATAGTTGCCGCACAGCACCCCCACCCCCCAACTTGTGAACAATATCCCGCCGCAACTAAACCCCATACACGCCTGAAAAACCAGTGACGCCTCCTATCTAATTCCTCCTACACCCAGTCGCCGGAAATTCGGCCATCACCGAGCAATAACTCACTCCTTGCCCTGCCTCCTCCCTCCGCTCCACGTTATCGTTACTACCAGCGTTGGCGTTAATCATATTGACCTCATCGAGTGTCGCCGCCGCGGAATCTCAGTTGCTGATACTGTTTCCGTTTCTTCAGAGGATGTCGTTGACTCTGCTGTTGGATTGTTGATTGATGTTCTTAGAAAGATTATATTGTTGTTTGGTGTGTTAAGAATGATCTTTGGACTTTTCATAGGAATTTTCCATTCTGTTCCAAGAGTTTGATTGAGGAGGGATTGTTTTTTTGAGTTTTCTGATTCCGATTCAAGTTTGAGGTTGCCGACGAGGTTCGTGGCTCAAGGTTAAGTCCTGTTTTCATTTTTCGGTCAGATTCAGTTCACCGGAGTTTGCTATAATTGAGTTCTTATTAATATTATTGAGGTCCAATCCTAAACTCTGTTTCTTTTATGTCTTCCCTTATATGAATATTCTATGTTGATTTGTTATTGCATTTTAGTTGCTATTATGAGAGGATTTGCGAACTTTCGTTTCAGATTTGTTTGAGTTGAGTTTTGTTTTGAATTTTCTAAGTGCTAACAATTTTGAATACTTGCCTTGTGATTGTAAACGGGATGTCGGGGGATAACCGTGGTTAATTGGTATTGAGTTGTGAGTTGTTTAGTAAACAAATTACCTAATAGACTATAGACTTTTAGAGCTTAAAATCGTTAGGAGCATGCTAGGCCGATCACACGTGGGTAGGCAAATTTGTAGGGTATTTATGTTTTAGGTTTTCTTCCTCTTTATTTGAGGTGAGAGGTGGTCCCTTAGTTCATATTCAGGGGAATGCCCCATAGACTTTGTAAATATTTTATTCGGAAAATGCTCCGAAGTACATATAAATGAAGGTCAGAGACTTGATGCGAGGAAGCGTAGAATTGAACTTTAGTATCTTATTTTATTTTTGTTCTTCCCTTTTTAGGTTGGGATGACCTCGAGCCTCCTTCGTATTTATTTTTGCTTTTTGGTATTTTTACCTCGATTTGAATATTTTAAAGGCCAACTTGATCGTGTACGCAACCGTGATTTTCACGGGACTCGGGGAATGCCTAATACCTTCTCCCCGAATCAAATGAATCCCATTACCCTGAATCTCTGGTCCGGACTTAGCTTTGGAGTCTAAAGTGTTTTAAAGGAAAAAAATAATTTTTAAAAAAAAAAACGGTGATCTAACACACTGAAACCGAATATCAGGTGGCGACTCTGGGTTAATACTTTTGAACACAATTGTTTTGTCACTTTCAAATTTGAAAACCCTTTCAAACTTTGCAAAACCTTTTTATTTATTTTAGGAGGATTTAGTGAGTTTTGTTTTTAAAAAAGGGGGTGTGACAGTACCTCGCGACCTCTACAGTGCCCACCTCGCCTCAGGCCTTACCTCGCGCGCGCTCCAAGGCTTGCGTCGTCTGCTCTCTAGCGAGCACAGTAGCTCGCTTTGCCTGGAAGCTGCTTCGATTTCAAACTATGTTGCCTAACATTTTCACGTTCTTAACTTTCTTCTTTCAATAGCTTTTCAATTCTTGCATTGTTTTTTTTTGTCTTCCTTTGTATTGGAAAACTTTAATCATTGTATATCTAATAATTAAATAATCATAATTTCATTCTTATAATATATAAAATACACATAAAATCTTTACTTTGCTCCTAATTTTGTCTCCAAAGTACCTACACATAAAATAAACTCAATTAAGTACAAATATAATATAGTTTAGCATTAAAACACCTAAATGTAAGGTAAGTAATGCACTAAAATACATCATTATAGCCAAACATCACTATCCCATACTTAAACGTCGTCCTCGAGTCAACCAATATTTTACACTATCTTTGAGCACTTAACATATTTAATACTTTTGACGCACACTATAGCTATGACTATGGTTGATAGCAACAATTAAATGTTAGCATATGCAATCTCATACACTTCCCTTTTCTTATGCCATACTTCAAGACATTCACAACAACTAAAACACGCTCGTAACAATCCTAGCCTCAAAAACTGACTCAAAAGTCACAATGCACTCATGGCTTAAACGCCCAAAATCTTATAGAAGTCTAATAACGTTACATATCCCTCATGAAACCATGTGCCCTCACAACAGGAACAAAAGAGTAAGTCAAATCAACACACTTAAATCAAATGCTCAAATATATTTTAAGGACTCATATATATCAAAGAAAATCTCACTCTCAAAAAAGAAGTCACATGCATGCAATTGGCATCATAGGCTTGCCCTTAATGTAAATCTCTACTAATGTAAGCTCGCTCGATCTAAAATCAATTAGGACTTGTTCATCGTTGTAATATGGGCTAAGGGACGGGAAGGATATATTTAGGAATAGTGGCTAACCCTCCTAAGCACTTTAACACATCACATAATCAACTGTAAGCGCAAATTCTTCAATTGCAATTTTAATTTCACAACTAACATCATCCCTAACAATGCTCCCTCTTTCTTTAGGCATTACTTTAATCCATACCCACTAGCAAGAACAACATAACAATTTATAAATCTACATTTTTTTTCTTTTTTGTAATTTTCACTAGTGGTGTATTCTTTTACAAACAAGTGCACCTTCCTTCCTTTAATTGGTTCCACTCAAAAGCTACCCCACAATTAATCCCTTTTACTCCTTTCAGCGCTCTTCTCACAATTAAAGTGTTTTAAGAGGTAAAAAGGATCAAAACAACGTCAATTAAGAATAAAAAGGGTATAGGCGTTCAATGTGGGTGCCAAATAAAAGTCTATAGGCTCAAAACGGTTAACTAGGACCAATTTTTACTTGTGACAGCGATAATGCTCGAAAAGATCAAAGAAAGCCTAAAATCCTTTTTCAAACCGAGCATCACCTCAAATTTCGCTTCAACTCACATACCGGGCAAGTTCTAGACATAAGTACAATACATAGACTACACAAAATCTCACCACTCGTGGCACATGACTCACTAAGGACGGTCTCATTCCGACTCTCAACAAATACAAGTATTCACAGAGCCACAAAAAATTAAGCATTAAGCACAGAGTGAACATTCAAGAAAATGAGACATAGGCGTCACAAAACATGCTATCCAAATAACCAAGGCATCATAAGCAATTTTAGTACATAGGGAAGATACTACGCATGCCAAAGCCTAAATATGCTACTATCAAACAAGTCAAGGACGTCTAGTAATCTCATCTTTCTTCCTCCATTTATTTCCTAAATTCTAATCTACTCTAAAAATAACAAAAAAATAAAAATAATAAAAGGAAAAACTACCACCCGGTTCAAACTACATCCCATGAAAAAGAATTGAGACACAAAGAAAAATCACGGGGGGGGGATTATTACTACCTACAAAAATAAATTAAAAATTTTGGATTTTTCTAATTTTTTTTGTTTGTTTTTTGTTAGACATTAAACCCTCAAGAATGCTGTCTAATAGATCCATCGTCGGAAAAAGTCTAGTTTTTTCTAAAAAAAATTATTCCATTAAACTAACACAACTAAAATAGCATAGAAGGTCACTCAGAAAATCTCCTCACCCCACACTTAAAATTGCGCATTGTCCTCAATGCATACTCATAAATACAAGAAGGTAAAAGAAACTCCTTCGTAGACCAAAGGCCGAAGCACTAGCAGCTCATGGAGTACTCAGACTTCTCTCAGGCCTAGTCCTTCGTGCGGGTACCTCACGCTTAGTTCCAACAATTTGGTTTGTTGTTGCATCCTTCCAATGGCTTTTCTTCTCATGCTCCTACAGAAATAAAAAATACACAACAAGAATAATATAGTAATAAAAAATAAATTAAAAAAATAAAAATAAGTAAAGTTGGGTTGCCTCCCAACAAGCGCTTGATTTAACGTCGCGGCACGACATGAACCGCTTTTTGCCTCCACCTCGAGCTTATGAATTGAATCTCAAGTTTTGATTCAAGATTATGATTATGCTCCTGGGGTGGTGGAACGAATCTAACTGGTCCAAGGAAACAATGTAGTATTCTGTACTTCTTGGCCTTTAGATGAGGTGTGTAATTTCGACTTTCTGGCAAGAATAATTCCAGAATGTAGGCATCTAGTTCCTCATTCCTTGACTCTTCAAGTGGCTCGGATGACTCTATTTTCATATCATCATCCATATACAATGTGGAAAAATGCTTGGAGTGTGGACCAATGCGCTCAACTACATGAACATTGGGATTGTCAACATTCTCAACACACATGACACTAGAGTCAACTAAATATGTATCATCAATATCCTTGGTTGACTCTAGTATCTCTTCTACAACATTGACATCCTCAAAATCTAGTTCGATTGATTGTTGGTGTTCTACTCTGACCTCCTCCGTTAGTACCTCGATGTCTGCATCTAATACATGCTCCTTTTGGCTACTATCCACAAAATTGCCTTGCTGAGCATTAAAAGCTTCAACCATTTGACTCACTTGAGCCCCCAAGTTGCGAATAGTTGCCTCCTGCCTTTCTATCTGCAATTGTTTCTCATTATTTTGTTCCAGAAGGCACTTTAACATATCTTTGATCTCCTTCAGGTTAGTTTCCCTGGGTTCTTTGTTCCTATTTACTTCACCAGAAAAAGTAAAACCATCATAACAAGAGATTAGGGGAGGATAAGAAATATAAGCATAACCATAAAAGTGACCATCTTGACCACCACATATATCACACACATTCCACACATAATATTGAGTTGGTGCACATAAATCGCTCTCGGGAATATTTTGACAATTTTACCGCAGGTGGTTTCCTCCACAGTATGCATGAGGACTAAAAGTAGAATTACAACATCAAAAATCTCATAAGGCAATGGCGCCAAAATTTGAGCACGCCCAACTATGCCTTATAAAAAGGACTAAGTGGTCGTTACAAATATAATCTGGTTTACAAGTTCGGAGTCGAATCCCACATAGAACTAAGGATCAACTACAGTTATTCAATATCGCTAAGAAACACAAGTCCAAATAATTTTTTAATTATAAAGATTATAATATTTATTTTTATCTAATTAACTAACAAATACTAGAAAGAAGTAAAGCTATCAACTAACAAGGATAAGGATTAGAGACAAGTAAGGAGGTCTAGAGTTATAACTTCCCCTACTATCAAAATCCTTTCTGCGATGTTTCCTATAAATTTGCATAAGTTTTTTCTACCGATCATGAGCCCTCTAAGTGTCATAATTCTCTCCCGAGTAACTACCACAATTTACTAGACATATTCTTCCGAATTACGCTAGTTGGCACTAAGTTACGGCTCACTCGGATCGCACCAAAGTTTCATTATTCCTAATCCCACCTTTAAACCCTCTGTAGTGATCCCTCATATATATTATGAGTGATGTTGTTCAACAACTACCTAAATATGCACTCTCTTCCGAGTAATATACACTAAATAGACACAGTCGACTGAGAGCTCTTCAATCAACCACAATATAAACGTAGTTGAACAAATAGAGAAAAAACTACAGCAAATCTATATTAACGTAACAGGAAAATCATACTCCTCTATCAAAAACCTAGATAACAAATTAGTTATTCATAATAATATGCATAACTGCAATACTAGAATTCATAAACAATAATAGAAATAGAAAGAAGGAAGTGAAAAACTCGTACAAGAATTCTCCGTCTTGCTCCTAGTGTATTCTTGCCTCCTTCGGTCGAATTCCCCGGTCTCTCCCTCTTTAAGAATGGTGTTTAATGGCTATTTATATGTGTAGGGAATAAACCCAAATGAAATAATCAAGTCCAAAATCAAATAGGAGATAAAATAGGCTTTAAAAATCCGAAACCTTCGCTACAGATCGTTCCTCGCGACCTCTATAGTGCGCTCCACTCGCCTTGCCTCGCCCACTCTGTTGCGCGCTCCAAGGCTTGCCTCGCCTGCGCTATAGCGAGCACAGTAGCTCGCTTTGCCTGGAAGCTGCTTCGATTTCAAAAATTTTTGCCTAACATTTTCACTTTCTTCTTTCAATTGCTTTTCAATTCTTGCATTATTTCTTTTTGTCTTCCTTTGTAATGGCAAACTTTAATCATTGTATATCTAATAATTAAATAATTATAATTCCATTTTTGTAGTGTATAAAATACACACAAAATTTTTACTTTGTTCCCAATTTCGTCTTTAAAGTAACTACACATAAAATAAACTCAATTAAGCATAACTATAATATAATTTAGCATTAAAATACCTAAATGTAAGGTAAGTAATGCACTAAAAATATATAATTATAGCCAAACATCAATATTGCCAACCCCAACTTGTTTGGGACTGTAGTGTTGTTATTGTTGTTGTTGTGATATGTAATATCACAAACCACAGGAGAGATAGGTTCCGTGAAGCCAAACGTGGAGGAAAATCTCTGAAATTATCTATATTTTTTTTAAAAAGGAATATGTGTATTTATTAAAAAGTAAATTCATGGAGAAAACTGGGAGCTCTTACAAGAGGCTAACCTCAAGAAAATTACGACTACTCTAACAAGGTTTATTACTTTAATTTGCAGGATTTTTCTCAAAACTATTTCTCCCAAAATAAATCACCACTGTAATTTTATTAATTACAACCTTTTCGATCAGTAATATTTGAATAACTTTGTGTTCCTAAAAAATTCAAGAAAAAGCGGTCATTACTTTAGAACCACGCTACACTTTTTCATCCTATTACTCTTTGTCCACATTCCACTTGGCAGATTTCTTAAAACATTTTCTGCATTCAAGAACTGATATACAAATAACTTTCCAAACATTTTTCCTGATATAGAACAGTATCAATCAAGCATCAAACCAAAATTGCCAATTTTTTTGCTAGATAAGACATCTATTTTTATTCATCTAATCGATAAGAATCGTGAAACAAACTATACTACTATATAATACTATATAAACAAACTTGGGATATCAGGGGTAATTTAGTCATTTCGTTTAAATGAAGCAGTATGATTGATCAGGATGGAATCTTGCTATAGCTACAGTATACATTTTTGAGTGTCTTGACTTTACTATCCTTCGATGTTTCCATTGTGCTCCCTCACGTGGTCATCACGTCCCGACCCCACACAAACCATTTTACTCTTCATTTTTCAACTATTATATTTATTAAATTATCTAAGCATGACAAACAAAATTAATATTCTATAATCATCTAACCTAATGTCGATTAATTAATTGATCCATTCAAAAGGTCTGTGGTTATGAAATGGTGAGCAGATGTTATAGATAGCAGCAAGTGGGTATAAACTTCAAATACTCAAGCGGGAAACATATGAAATATGCTTAATTTGGACTAAACTTTACTTCTATTAAATTAACAGTGAGAAATTATGAGATGGAGGAAAATAGGCAAAAACGGTCAGAAATTAATACAGACACAAAGGGCTTCAACAGGAAAGTCGTTTCGATCCAATCCATTCTTGGGGTCAAATAAAGACAAAAAAAGGATCCTCGAGATCCAGTAAAAGGTCACTCCTCATCCCGATCTTATTAAAGGAGGAGAGGTAGCCCGATTGGAATCTTGTACACTTTCCTTATCTTTCTTTTATTGATCCAGCCTATACCTATTTCCTCTTGCTTCGCGCGGCCGGGCCTCTACCTCATAGAAAATCCTTTTCTTAAGTCAAAATAAGTGGAACTTTGCGCAAAGTAATTAGGTAAAGCATATAAATTTGTCAAATAAAAAATTGAGTAAAGCATATAAAACAGTAATACATATGAAGGGATTGGTGAGAATATTACATGTAAAACTGCGTGTCAAAGGAATTCACATACAAGTTAAGGGGGCAAAGTATATATTAGGCCAAAATTATTTTACCTTCTTATTCGTATTTAAGTCAATAAAACGAGGCGAAAATACAAACTAAATATTTGTAATATTTATGAGTTTATGATAAGGTTTGATTATATTATTTAGAGTTTTCGCTGTGCATAGAGAAGGATCATCAATTAACATATGCAACATTTGAAAGTATAAATAAATATTATTTGAAGTTTGAGTATAAATAAATATTATTTGAAGTTTGAGTCAATTAAAACCTTAAGAAAGTTTAGCTTTCGTCTAAAAAAAAAAGGGAAGCAAATTCTTTTAAGCTTTGCTTGAATAAAATGAGTATCTACGACATTTAAAATAATTAATTTAAATAGTCACCCACCTAACGATATATTTAGTTAATAGATGTGTAATTCACTTATACATGGAGGAGTTTGACTAAGGGGGATTTCATATATACTCACTTTTGGGATCACCATTGAAGTTATACACGTATTGCACAAAATTTTGTAAAGTGTATCCGCTCGAACAGGCATTAATTCAATCTCTTTAATTGTGATGACCCAAAGGGTCATTTTATGAATTTAGACTCCGTTCTAGGCTTATTAGCCATAAAAAGATTAATTTTAACTACCTCAATTTGCGTGCGCATTCCGGGCGTGAAACCGGAAAGCTTTTATGTGAAAATATAAGAAATAATAATTTTTAGAATTAAAAAAATTGATTATAATTGACTTTGGTCAATATTTTGAGTAAACGGACTCGGGTCTGTGTTCCGACGATCCCGAGAGGTCCGCAGTAAAATATGGGACTTGGGCGTAAGCCCGAAAATGAATTCCGAGGCCCCAGGCCTTAGAAATCAATTTTTGAAAGAAATTGTTTTGCTGAAATATTAATGAAATAAAGAAAGAATTAATGTCTGAAACCATTGGTATCGGGCCCGTATTTTGGTTCCGGAGCCCGATACAGATTTGTTATAGTATTTAAATATTAACTGTTAAATATGGTAAAAAACGGAGGTTATTTGACGTGATTTGAACGTCCGGTTGAGAAATAATGAACTTTGAGTGTTCTTGAGAAAAGTGATGAGTTTTGAGGTTTAATTCATAATTTTACATATTATTTTCATGATTTGATCGCACGAGCAAGTCCGTATGATGTTTTTAGACTTGCGTACATATTTGGTTTGGAGCCTCGAGGGCTCGAGTGAGTTTCAGATAGGCCACGGGATGTTTTACACTTATAAAAATTTGTTGTTTTGCTGGTTCTGGTGCACAGTGATCTTTTGTACTATGTGATCGCATAGTAACAACCGCGATCGCATAGAGTAAATTCTGGGGTGATCGTTTTTGTGCAGTGCGAACGCGGTCTGGGCCCTGCGAACGCACAGTGTATTGGACCTGGGGGGAAGGGAACCCAGTACCCTATGCGAACGCACCCCCTAACGCGAACGCATAGTGTAAATCACCGGGGCCATTATTTTGTTCTATGCGAACGCATAGAAGGCCTGCTCAGCTATATAAATTCACTCTTAAACACGGACAGACCCCTTTTTCTTCATAACTTTCGAACTAAACAGCCCTAAGAACGATTTTCTTCATCAAAGTTCATCCCCAAGTTGTTGGTAATCAATTCTAAACTTTACTCTTTCAATTACCCAATATTTTTCATCACATTTAAATCAAAAAACTAAGAAGTTTTATGGTAAAAATTGAGGGTTTGGGTAGAATTAGGGAATTTTGTAAAAATCGAATCTTTACCTCGAATTTAGGTCGAATTTTGAAACTAATGTATATTCAGGCTCGTGGGTGAATGGGTAAACGTAATTTGGTCCGAACCCCGAGTTTAGACCAAGCGGGCCCGGGGTCGGATTTTAACTTTTTTTTAGAAAAATTATAATTTTTAGTAAAGTTAGTTCCTTTAGCATTAATTAATGATATTAAGTTAACTATGGTTAGATTCGAGTGTATTGGAGGTGAATTCAAGAGGAAAAGCTATAATTGAACAGTGAGTGGCATGTGAAATTGAGGTAAGTGCTTGGTTTAACCTTGACTTGAGGGAATAGGAATCCCCAACTAAATTGTTATGTGAAATTGCATGTGAGTGGTGTATATGTGAGGTGACGAGTACGTATGCACCATCAAATGGTCCACTTACATGATCCCTTCCCCGTTTCCAATCTAATTGCTTCATGTTTTTAATTGTTCATTGTTACTCATGTTGGTTCATTTTGAGATATCATTTATGAAGTTGTGAGAACTACTGTTTATTGTTTATGACTGTTGAGACAAAAGTCAAAGACTTGGACTGAATTGTGAAAGTTTTTTATAGAAATAAATATATATGATTGTGATAAGAGTGGACAGGGGAAATAAATATATATGATTGTGATAAGGGTGGACAGGGAAAATAAATATATAAGACTGTGATAAGGGTGGACAGGGAAAATATATATGACTGTGATAAGGGTGAACAGGGGAAATAAATATATAAGGCTGTGATAAGGGTGGACAGGGAAAATATAAATATATGACAGTGATAAGGGAGGATAATTATGCTTTACTGATTTTATTACAAATATTTGGAAGTTTATTGTTTTATCCTACCGTTTTCCCATATCTTGCACATTTGGTTATTTTAAATTAAAGTTCGGAACTTGGAGAGTTGTGTGAAATTTTGGTGACAACCGAGGACTGAAATAGGCGACTGAGTCATTTTATTTAATGTTTCAGTTTATATTTTCTTGTTTGTGTAGAATTATTTTACTTCTTTATTATATATATACATATATATATATATATATACATATATATATATATATATACATATATATATATATATATATATATATATATATATATATATATATATTGTCACATGTTAAGATATGATTGCCCCGCCTTAGCCTCGTCACTACTTCGTTGAGGTTAGGCTCGGCACTTACTCAGTACATGGGGTCAGTTGTACTGATACTACACTCTGCTCCCTTTTGTGCAGATCCAGGTACCGACCAGCAATAGAGATTTTTAGTAGCCGCTATCTATTATTCAGAGACACGAGGTATATCTGTCGGCGTTCGCAGATCCGAGAGTCTTCTCTTAATTTGTAGAGACTGTTTTATAGTTTTCCTAAAACAGTTATATTATTTCTTTCAGTCCATTAATTGTAGTATTCTTTAGTAGTTCGTGAATTGTGACACCAGAATCTGGGGTAGTCTTAGAGTTAGTTCTATAATTAGTTCGTGGCTCGATTTATTTAGTTGTTTATCATTTTATATTTGAAGTTAATCACTGGAAACCATTAGATTAAGTTACTTTAAATTTATTTTATTATGTTTAAATGGATAATCAAAGAAAAATTTCTAATCGAACTCTAACATTGGCTTGCCTAGCAAGTGTGGTGTTATGCGTCATCACGATTCCTAAGGTTGGGAATTTGGGTCGTTACATTAATGCTACTTCGGAAATCAAAATTCCTAAGGTTGGGAATTTGGGTCGTTACATTAATGCTACTTCGGAAATCAAATATAAAGTTCTTCTATCTTTCAAATGCAACTTCAGAACTTCGAATCTGAAGTAGTTTAATCTTTTCAATGCAAATTCAGAAATCAAATCTGAAGTTCTTTTATCTTTCAAATGCAACTTCAGAAATTTGAATCTTCAGTAGTTCAATCTATTGAATGCAACTTTCAATCTTAAGTTCTGAAATATAAACTTGTTCTTTAATTTTTAATAATTTAATGCACGATTCAATACCCAAATCTACTTCAAATGAGCTCAAATTTGAAACATAACTTTCAGATATCACAAAGAACAAATCACAATCATCAAATTGTCGAAAAGACAACAAATTTAGAAAACTCATTTTGAAACTAAGAAGAAGAAGAAACTCTAAGTACAAAGAAAAAGAATATAACAATAAAGAAGAAGAAGAGAAAAGTATATGCATCTGAAGTTATCTAAAAATTGGATATCAATTAATTTTTTTTTTAATAACGGGCATAAATCTAACAAGTGAAGCAAAACTGGACACAACATAAATTTTTTACCTTTGACTATGGTTGTTGGCCCGGGCACAGCCCGACCTAATCGTAACTAGTGCATGTATACACGCGAACTTGTGTGCAAGCGCATTCATTGCCTTCAGATTTAACTATGCATATAATCGAAATTTTCTAATATCGAGACGCAGTTTCTTTATTCATACACTCCACACACCAATAGAGGTGCGGTGAGATGCATGAGATAAAGATGAAGTGAGGTGCTGTTCTAAAAAACCTGATCCGAAGTGTGACTTCTTTGTCATTATAATATTCCAGTAGGAACTCCTCTATCACTATCCAAATATAAGTAATTTAAAAATTCAAGTGATTGAGAAGCTGCAAAATTACCAGCTGCGGATGACCTGCATGCTAAGATGCTCCGACACGACAATTTAGGTGTCAACACGACACTAATATGGGTGTGTCTATAGTATCCGTATTGAATTTGATCAAACAATTTTAAGTACTTTAACCACGATGGACGAAAAAGTTCGAGACGAGATACTATTTGATTCCCCAAAATCATAACTAAATCCAGGGTAAATTTGAGAAATGAGCATACTTTATCTAGAAAATCAGTCATTTACTTATCCACAACATGAGAATAAAAAAGAAGTTCACACTTTACAAGCTATGCATAAGTATTCCACAAAAAAATTCAGAATTTAGATATATTTTTTTGAATTATTTTTAGCCGGATCCCCGTACCCGTATCCATACTATGATCCGCATCTCCGGATCTTAGAATTTACGTCTCGAAGGATCCAACCTCTAGATCCGCACCCGTGTCCGAGCAAATTAGCCCGCATGTGAAAAATAGGATCTTTACTGCGAAAAATAGGATCTACAAACGAGATCAAACTTAAACCAAACTACGATTGACACTATAGATATCCCTTGCCTTACCAATTTATCACCACTCCACATATATCGTCCAACCAGTCTTTATTGTGCTACCATCTTTTCTCTCAGCCATCTCTACTATGGAAAAATTACATAACAATATCTTTAAAACCATGGAGAAAGGACCAGCAAGAGGAAGAGCCGGCCCCAGAAAACGCGTAGTGCAAGTATCTAGGTGTTCAACAATGAACGTGAACCCTAGAAGCATCATGTTGAAGCTCAAGATCACTGAACAATGAGATGCACAATACAAGTGATTGAAAATTCCACAAGGAAAGGCATAGGAAGTTGAAATTTCACCTTAAGACAATGTTATAGATAGTGACGAGACGCCTCAGATTTATCTGAATGAATTTCTTCAACAGCTAGGGAAACTGAATGATGAGGTGAGCTCCTCCCATAAATATAGAGCGTAGGTTCACATGTCATTGTTAGATAAAATGTACAAACTGCTCCTTGCATATAAGATCTACTAGTCTTAGGATTCATCTCAATGAGTATAAATTTTTTAAAACTTACATAAATATTATATTAAAAATATATTTGAGTTAATTATAAAAATAAAAGTTAAAAAAAAAAAAGGTATAAGCTCCTGAAAATGATGAGTATTGATCTCATTTAACTAATTCAATAAAGGAAGAAAATATGCCCATAAAAGTCCTCAATCAATAATTTCGACTTTAATTTGTCAAGTTTTATAATTTTATTATTTCAATTTCACAAATTATCACACTTCCTTTTTTTCATACTCCCCTTTTAGTTTTAGCAAAAACGCGTAATTCTTGAAGATTTAAGAGTTCTGATGTTGGAAAAATAATGTTCGTAAGTTCATCATAGAAAATACAAACAGGATCAGCTAACTGACATAGGGTTTAGGGTTTGACAACAAAAACTTCCGTGAAATCATAACGTGTTAGAGTTTCATGCTTTTATAATAGTGTAAATAGATAGATTTTTAAAAATATATTTTGCACATGTATCCCTTTTCAACCATTACATAGCTTGTAGCTAAAAATAATTATTATAACTTATTAATTAAGTGCATATAAATTTTAAAATATTTTGAGGTTAAAGACAGAACTCGTAGTAATAAAAGTGTGATTATATTTCTATTATTATTTTATTAGGTACATAAATGTTATTGGTTGAATCTCATGCAATTACTTTTATAAATGTCATTATTAATTCATGTATTTAAAATATGAAATCTAATCGCATTTATAATTAAAATGTTAAATTAATATTTGTTGCAATTTGCAAGTATAAAATTATGGCCTTCCGTTTGTAAATGAACAAAAGGAATAGAAACAAATGAAAAGGTCTTTAACGTTAAAGAAAAATGTAAGTCGCACTCAATTAGGTTCTCACTTTTAAAATTCTGGACTTTTATGATTAATGCTAGCTGAAATCTAAGTCATTTTATTCTCTTATTAAAACCAGTCTATTTTTGCTAGGAAGATTTTTAATCTTCTCGAATTAGCTATTTGTTCAAATATATAAAAGGTAAAATTTAATTAACTTTGATGTCCTAAATATTAGGATTCCCTACATAATATTTCAAATAATGTAAGACTTAATAAGCAAAATTTTCGTTAATTTAAAAGTCCTAAATATTAGAAAAATAATTAAATAAATATATTGTCTAGTATGAACTCTATTTTTAAAGATCAAAAAAGGAGAACCTGTCTTCGTGCTTTTAATATGGGGAGAATGACACAGTTACCCACAAAAACAAAACTATTTACGCTCGTCTACCTATTTGTTTTCCTACCCATCAAACTAATTACATCTTCTACCTATAGTAGTTTTTGTGGGAAAATTTCTCTTTTTTCTCTAATTCTTTTTTATTTATGTGTTTCTTTTCTCGTTTTCTTCTTACTTTTTTCTTTTTTCCTTTTCTAATTTCATTTAACTTCTTTTTTTTTATATTCTTTTTCTCTTCATAATCCAATTTCATTTATTATTTTTATTATTTTTTATATTTTTTTTTATACAATAAGAAATATAACTGATATAGTAAATATTTGTTCACTTTTTTTTAATATAACTATTATAATATACCTTTTATTTTTTTTCTTTCTCATTTTTTAAATTCAATTATTAAACTGAAATAATATCAGTTGTCACTTGATCTAATTCACTGAATATCACACTGACTACTGCTGAGCATCATAAATTACATAATCAGATTCTAAGAATCAACACGTGATTGCCATTCAAAATTTGATCTCCTTCCCTACAAATATTAGTACACACTCTACCACTAGCAGTAATACAACCAGTTATAGAGCAAGAAAATTCTACATCAACCAAATCTCCATATATACTAGTTAGAATAAAAATGATAATAAAATATTGAAAAATGCAATAAAAGTATAAATAGCAAAAAAGATTTCTAGTACTATGTGATACCAATATGATATATATGTATACCAACAGAGCATATGATTTCTCTAGAATATTACTACAACTATCTGAGACTATACTATTGTACCAAAACATTAAAGGACGCAATAAAAGTATGAGAAAATTACATTCTCGTATTGCAAGCTAAATATTCGCAAAACAACTTGTTCATTCTGTATACTATCAGGGGTATATAGTTGTATGGGGTCGTTCCAACAATTTGCTTATAACTATAAAAGGTATTACATAATACACATAATTTATGTCCATCGGCACAGAAGAATTCCAACAGTGCAAATAATGTTCATATAAATAATTTCATAATAGAATTCACTTAAAATGCAGCTAAAATAACCAAAACAATGTTCAAACTACCATATGATACTAATATGGCATATAACTATATCAACATGGTATACAATTTTGCTGGTTAATTCCCGGCAACTATATGGCTATACTATTATTACATAACGCACATGCATAAAGAGAAAAATAAAAAAATAGTGTACCACATATTAATATAATAAAGTATTTCAAGATATTGTACTATATTACTATTATTAAAAGAAAATCAAATATTGTACCAATTAAATGCAGCTAATACAACCAAAAAAATGATTCAACTAGCATATGATATCAATATAGTATATAGCTATACTAATAGGGTGTATAGTTGGAATGAATTGTATACCAAAATGGTATATTTGTATACTATTTGAGTATACAATACAAATTATTTCAACCCAAATTTCTAAAATCTGCTACAAAATCTCTACCAAATTGACTAAAACTTTAGCTACTACTCTTCAATCAACTTTCCAAACAAACTCATGTAGGATCGGATCAAAACAATTAAAAACTCAAACAGACCAAGTTATGAGTTTCAAGCTTCAAGGTCCTTCAATGGTGGATTTAAATTTTTGTATAATAAATCTCCAAAAACCAGCATCAAAGGTACACTCTACCCATCAAAGAACAACAACTAATGAATTTCAATAGTAAAATACTATAAAAAATCAGATCTAGCATTTTGAACTCATTCATATGGAGTTTCAATTTTTTTTTCCAGATTTGAAATTACATCCATTTCAAGATATTATAAGAGAAATGGAAGAACAATTTTGTAAGAAAAAATTACAAGTCAAAAAGTAGCAAACAAGAAAATAATTCAAGGATGTGGAGTTACTAAAATTAAGACCGAGCCTTCTTTAATCTTGGATTTTCACCCAAATTTCTCTGCTCTTATAGAGTCATCAACTACCTACTAGGAGTAACCTGAAGTTGTGCCCTCGTCCAAATTCTCAGTGTTGAAAGAAAAGCTATTTTAATAGAATAAATGAATAACCGGGTAAATAGTTTGGACCGTATGGGTAAAAGTAGTAAATAGTTTGGGCCTGGGCATTAAAGGGTAAATAGTTTAGAATTAATGGGTATAAAGTGAGATTTTCTCTTTAATATGGTATAGATAAGTCCTTACCAGGTAGAAGCAATTTGGCAAAAAAAACTATCAACTCACACTGCACCATCAGTTTCTCCGGGGGCCCAAGACTATATAATGAGGTGTCATGATTTGTGTCTGAGGTTAAAAATAGGATAGTATACAGACATAGCAGGGGCATGGACCACATGCTTAAACTCTATTTTCCAGAGCCAAATTAGCTATACAGAAAATTGCTACAGCAGAGAAACTTAACCCTCATGGATGCGAGGCAATTATCTGATGAAATGACATCTAAAGTTATCAGAGTATTCAGACGAAGAAAGACTCTCAAGTCTGTTTCACGTGTATTTGAAACCAGGAAGTTGGAAAACTTTTACCTCAGATATCATGACCAATCTCCAATGTTGTCATCTGCAACAGCAAAGTGTAATATTAGTGAGTAATTAATAATTTATTCGAAGAAAACTACAGTAAAACAGAAATTACTTAACACGATCCAACAAGATACCTTACAGTGATCTTGAAATCTTTTGTACTTCCTGACTTTAACAAGCTAAATAATACTTGACACTACTCCCGTGTGTTATGAGATGTCTGATGCTATGTTGCTTGGACTCTCCGAAAATGTGGCAGGATGCGTGTCGGATCCTCCAACAGTAGTGCATTTTTGAAGAATCCGACACAGGTACTGCTACATTTTGGAGAGTCCGTGCAACATAGGTCTGATGACAAGCTGTATTTTAAGAGTCTCATAATGTGCCAATAGGCAACAACAACAACAACAACAACAACCCAGTAAAATCTCACCAGTGGAGTCTAGGGAGGGTAGAGTGTATACAGACCTTACCCCTACCCTAGAGGGGGTAGAGAGGCTCCCCTAAATAGACAAAACAGAGAACCTAAATAAAAGAGCTTCAGATTTTCAAATTAGCTTCTTCACAAAATGCATTGACATGCCCCTTGATATTTCCAAAGATTATAAACACTCAAAACTGCTCATCACTTTTCTCCCACAATAAAGTTATATCAGTGAATGTACAACCACATAGTACATTGTCAAGTCAAAATTTGCCACATAAAAAATGAGATTTCCATGATACTGCATCCAACCTACATGGCCAGCAGAGCATACAAGAAAGGTGATTTAGACATTGCATGTCCGATTGCCTGCTCCCGGATTATAACCTTCAACTACAAATTATAAGCAGCAAGAATTTTTGAAGCTCTCTCTTGACTGTTTGCAGCACTGAAAAGAGGCAACTAATCATGATGCTTCTAACTACAGAACATTATTCATTTCCATACTCTGAAGCACTCAAATATTCACCATGCTCCTCAAAGTACTCAATCAACCTCTTCAAGAATTTATCACCACTGACTGTTTCAGTATCACATACTAGACAGCACTGTCTCCTTGCTCGTGTCACAGCAACATTCATTCTCCTTCTGTCACTAAGAAATCCCACCTAATCATGAAATGTTTTCATTTTAGATTCACCATGTTGTTACCCAAAATGAGCAGTTTAACTATACATGAGAGTTCCAACAATTGTGAAGAGTACCTCTTTCTTTGAGTTTGATCGGACCATAGAAATGATAATGGCTTCTTTTTCTCGACCCTGGAAACCATCAACAGTCGAGATCTCCATTTCTTTTAATTTGTCTTCATTGCTTTTGAGCTTTTTCAAGAAAACGACCTGCACAACCATTTTTAGTACAACTCAAACTTGAAACCAGCTTGATCTTTTTACTATTAAATCACTTACCTGTGCTGCATAAGGAGTGATTAATCCAATATCAGAAGCTCGGACTCCACTTTCGACTAGTCTCTTTGCATGGGCAATGGCAACCTCAGCTTCACCTTCATTCAATGTGCTATCTTCCTCATCCTTTTTTTCTTCCATGTCACACCTGAAATACAGTGTGAAGACCTGAGCATAGAAGTTACAGGTAGAGTTTCTACACATACACAGGTTCTCGTTCTGGTACCAGACCACCTCCACTTTCAACTTTAAAACTTCCCTATTTGAAATGGGAGAGAAGAATAACCCCAAAAAATGAGAGAAGAGCCAGTACCCAGCTATGTCTATGAGCAGAAGGGTTGATTCTGTGGAAGGTGTTTTCTTCACATCCTCAAGGTGATATAACATATGACTAGCAACACTTGAATGGGCTTCAATCTACAATCATAAATGCAGAAGAAAAGTTTGGATAAAATAGATGCCAATACATTTCGCTGATATTGATATATTAGAGTGTTGTAGAAAATTAATAATGATGGAAAACATTTTTATTTTCAACCAACAGTTAAAAATGACCGAGCACCTTATTATCATACAGCTCTCCAGATGACCAGTTCATAATCAGTTCATGCATGCGGTACTGAACAGTGAGCATAGATGTGATTTCATCTCCATATAAATCTGCTAAACGTTCAAAAAGTGTCTTTCCCAGTCCTTTCTTCTCAGCTTCAACACTTTGAATGGTTGGCGGAAGCTGGAGATGATCTCCAGCCAATATACACCTTGATCCCTGTAAGCAAGGAACCACATCATTAGCTTACAAGAGTTGATAATTAAATATGATCCCTTCTTCATCTGTTTTTCACTTCTTCTATTTCTTTTTCACTGTTATTAAAAGCCGTCGCTTTATTGCTTAAAGCAATGAAGCAATGCGAAGCGAGGGGTTGCTTCATGGATGAAGCCACGTGCTTCAGAAATGTGCACTTCAAACAATGACGTGCAAGGTGATCAAACGAAAAAATGGAAGTTCTTTCAGTCTCAGCTTTGAGCAGTTGGATTAATATCGGAATTATTATATATCTGATGTTGGACTTAATTATTTTAATTGCAACTATAGTATTATATTATAGTACTAAATTCATATAACTTTGATACTTCATCCGTTTCAATTTATGTGAACCCATTTGACTCGGCACGGAGTTTAAGAAAAGAGAGAAGACTTTTAAACTTGTGTAAAATGAGGCACATATATTTTGTGTGGTTATAAATCATTGCATAAAGGTAAATTGTTTCCAAATAAGGAAAGGAATCATTCTTTTTGGCACAGTTTAAAAGGGAAATAGGTTCACATAAATTGACACGGAGGGAGTATTTTTTATTTTACGTACATTCTTTGTTTCAGTTCAAAGAAGAGTATACTTCACTTTTCACTTTCGCTTCAAGCCCCATGAATCTTCTCGCTTTTGCGAACAGATTATTCAGAAATATGGAATAGTAAAAGCACAAGTAACTACTACGTTGATTAGAAACCCGAACCACAATAACCTAGCCACCAACATATGGGAGAAACGCAAAATATTGAATAACAATATTACCAGGAGAATTTAACCCATAAGGGCTTTAGACTAGCCAGTTAAGCTACTACTGATTAGCTTCTTTATCATTTTCTCTTGATTTGTTAAAGAATCCACGCACCTAAACCTCCACCTCCAAAAAATAGAGAGAAGTGAGTGGGACAGGAGACCATAACATAAAAAGTTTAAAAGCGACTTCCAACCAATAAACCTGTTTCTACAAGAAAAAATCTTAATTCACAGATATAGCTAATTACCCCGTGACAAAGGAAGCAAACCACTGCAAAAGTGATGGCACTCTATATACAAGGCTGAAGTAAAGATTCATCTTTGACTTGATACTTCATTCCACAAGGATGTTAATGACTATCTCACATAAGGTTTGTCCAATTAATTTAATATCTTAAAGTAATCAGTCTTGAGCACAACACAGATGACCTAATTACTCGTCCATGGCAAGAGGCAAGGTCTGGCCCCACCAGGAAAACCCCAGTTGGTTACTATGGGATTTTTTTAAGTACTTCTGGCAACACAAAAGGTCCTTCCACTTATGTAGGCTGAGTTGGAACGTATAGCTCTCGTATGTCATATTCCAGAAAATGGATAGGCAGGTTCAAAAACTTAGCAGATCTTTCAGTTTTCAGTTTTCATTTTTTTCCCTTTGGGAAAACCAGCAAATTTGTCATCCAAAACTCAGACGCCAGTCTGCTAACTCAGCTAATTACATGGATTGACTATTTATATTGTGTAAGAGAACTTACAACCCAATTCTGACTCTCCTACATCCATTCACATAGAGAAAGTTGATGTTATATTAATCAGTAGTCTAGCAGGAGTTAGCTAAAGAACTGATTGACAGTTTCTTAACATCAAAAAGAATCTAGCAAAAACTGATCCATAGAACGGATATTTAGGCATCACTGATAGCATGTTCACCTTCAATAAAGCAATCCAGCATGCTATTTCCAATGCCTGAGCAGCTTCATCAATAATAACCAAATCAAATGACATGCCATCCAACTTCTTGGACAATGCCCCGGTCAATGTTGTCAGGACTACATCTGCATTCTTAAGAACATCTGTTACTGCTAGCTGCTGCCTTTTACGCTCTTCTTTGGAAAGAGACTTGAGCTCCCTCCTTATATCCCTCTTTGCATTTCTATCTTTAGCTTTTAATAACTTTCCATTCAATGTCTGTAGAATCCATCATGAAACAAATGGGACAAGGCAATAGTTGAACAGAGAATTATCTAAATAGACACACAAAAATATTCAGACCTTAATGAACTGCAGAATCGAAAAAATGATATCTTAGACCTATCTTGATAATTCAAACTTCCAAAAGAAATCCTTATACTGAGAGTTAACTTCCTCTGAATCTTGGACAGCTAAAGAATAATTGACAACAATTAAGTATATCATACCTTCATCTCCTTGCGGATGTCATTTGCAAGAGCACTATTATCACCACGTAGAACCTATAGAGAAAGAAGAGATTACAAAATGTAGCCCTCAGTCATTAAAAAAGAACTTTAAGAAACAAAAAGTTCATGGGGAAAAAAAGGCAACTTATTGCGAATCAATATAGTTCACCCCAGATCAAAAAATCGAGTAAGAAAGGCGGGGAAAGCAGAGTATGAATGCTGGCCTGCCCTATCCCCGGGAATCCTTCCCAACAAACAAAGGTTATAAGAAACTAGTGTGCTCTAGTCTATTTTTAAGTAGAGTGCACTTAGAAAGCAAGAAGGTGTAATTATGCTCCTATGTACTAAAAGAAACAGACACCATACAAGAAAACAGCGTGACCCCAATAACATTCTATGATTCGAGATTCTTGCCAAATGAAAAGGAATATCACCTGGGCATCAAGAGCGCTATCCAATACTTGTGGGAGCATACGTGCCGGATGTCCCAATCTCACCAACTTCACTCTGCAAAACATGGACAGAATAAACCCATTAACAAATCAAATAACATCACAAAGTCTGATAACTAAAAAGTAATCATTTTGTGTAGCTCAGAGCTAGGGCATAAAGTCCCTGCAGAAAAAATGGTATAATCATGTGTCTACTAGTACGAATTGCATCATCAAACTTACAGTTTACACATTATCTTAAAAAGAAGCAAATAACACAGGTGGGCAGGAAAACAGACTGCGAGTCAGAGCAACACCTAACTTACAAACTCATCCAAGAGCAGACCAAATGTTCCGGTCAGAGGGACATAATAGCGGCACCATTTTAATTAAACCTAAGTTCTGAAAGGTAAACCACAGTTCTGACCATTTTAAGTTGTAGTATTTGAGATAGTGGAAATTACTTTCACCTGTCTTATTGGAACTTTAGGCAGTTCTCGAAAAAAAGATAGAAAAAGTTACACTGAAAAAGCTCATTTCAGTACGGACATCATTGTTTCACCCTGAGGAGAACGGTGCCAACTAGAAGTTAATCACCCAAGACATATTTACCTGTGTGGAACAAGTCTCTCAACAATGTTATCAACAGCAATATTTGAAGCAGCACAAGCAAGGATCTTTGAACCACGTTTCGCTTCCTGCAAAATAATCTCAACAACAGTAGTTGTCTTCCCAGTTCCAGGAGGCCCATGCAGCAAAAATACGTTCTTGGATGAAAGCGCCTTTGAGATGGCATCTTTCTTCAAAGATTAAGGACAAGGTATCAGTTTATAGCAGCCAGCATACAGATCAGCAATCATCGATACTTCTTAGTGCCCATTACTCCATATTAAATACAAGAACAAAAAGGAAGAATGCAACGCAATGAACCCTAAGTAGCTGCTTTGTTTTAAGTCAATCAACCAATCAACTACCCTCAATCCAAAACTAGTTGAGGTTGATAAAAAACAACTAAGTATTAAAGCTAGTTAGTTGATATTTCCTATATGGATCCTTTGTTTCCATTGTTTTCTGTCTTAAGAAAGCTAGCATTTTTTTGTAACAGTATGTTTTGAAATCAGAGACATAAAAAGGGAAATACTGGAAGTGGATTTACCAAAATTTTGTAGATATAAGATGAAACCTGAAAAATAAAGATGAGACAATTGGAGTGATTCACTCAAATGATTTACCTTTTCATTTCCTTTCTTTTTTATATAAAATGTACTTTTTCATCCTTATAGCCCTATCATCAAACTTTTAACATGAAAATTCTTCTCCAATATTGATCATTTTATGAGAACGCAATTGCTACAAGCTATGTTGCTCGGACTCTCCGAAAATGTCGACTGATGCGTGTCGAATCCTGCAAAAGTAGTGTATATTTGGAGGATCCGATACAGGTGCGGGCATTTTAGAGAGTCCTCGCAGCATAGGCTAAACATGTATTAATGGAGTTGATGGCTGAAAATATGTGCAACTCAATAGTTTTAACATCCAGGTGCCAAGAGTGGAACTGATTTAAGAGGCTGTCAAACATTTGACAAGCAGTCATAGTACAAATGGAAAATTGCAGAAAAACAAGCCATTTGGACATCCATTTGCCGGAATCTAGAAGCTAACACTATGTAGCTTTCAGTAAGCAAAGTTTAGGCATTTAACATGGACATCCCTGTCTGCTCCTGCAGATTTCTCAAAACGCAAGTATTACAATTGCTTTCAGTACCTAAATCATCTCTATGGTACAGATTTGGGACAGTAACAACAAATCTTTGGTATCTATAATTAAACTTTATGCATTAATTATTTTTACTTGCAATTTTGTCGAGGCTTCTCTAAGGACTGGTATAAGTCAAGATGGTATACTCATGATCAAATATAACAAGCAAGGTTCTTTATGCCTCTGCCAAAAAAATGGGACTAATCCAAATACTAGTTTTTAAAGAATGCACCAGTAGAACAAGTAAAAGACAAAAGGAGAGAAAATGATGACGTAGGAACAGGGGCATGTTTAAGAAAAAATAATAAAAACGATTGATGCCTCCACAACCTGAGAGTGATCAAGGTTGCGATTAAAAGGAGAGAAATTGACATCCTTCTTAGACATTGTTGGTGGTCTCTCCCCGAAAAGAACAGGAACTAAATCAGAGGCAGGGCCCTTCAGCACACCTTTACTCAGTTGTATCAGTGTGTCCTTCATCCGACGATAGGTCACCTACAAAAGCAACTCCAATAGAAAGACTCTTAAAACTTCAGAATTTCATACATAATTTTCTCCACTAGTACAACTTAGAGAATTTCTAGAGCGCGAATTTTCCTGAACTTCAAACAATCAAAATTACAACATAGCATGCATAGAACTACTAATTTTGATACCTTCGGAAAGGTATAGTAAAAATCCGCCTTGTGACTTAGGGAAGGAACTACCTTAAAAATATTCAAGTCAAACATTATTGCTCAAAAAATAGGTGATCCTTAAAACCTCAAGTCAGATCAAATCGTATTCTATGTATCAATCAACTACATGGGACACAGGGCTGGATGCTTTTATTTGTTACATCAAGACCGTGTTGGTCCTCATTCATCTCTAATAAATGTACTGGATACCTAGGCAAAAAACATCACCTTTTTCAGATCAAGAATCATGTACCTCATTTGCCAACTTCTCAAGGCGTAAAGGATTATTCAGACCCTCTTCTGGGACATCATCAAAAGCAACAGTAATAGATGAGTCCTGCTCCATGAGAAAACAAACTTTTAAAGATCCAACCTAAAAACAATACTAATAACCTACATTCCATACAAATATTAAATAATAGAAAATTAAAATATATATATATATGTATTTTGGTCTCAATCAACATAACATTTTTTATGACCATTTCAATCAACATAATATTCGCTTCACATTGTTTCTTTTTCAATTGTTGGTTTTCTCTCTACTTTGTATATCAAGTAAATGCTTTACAGCTATATTACCTTTAGCCTGTAGACAACCCCCTGTCCAAGTGCAGGGGAGCCTAAATCAGCTTTGTTTGGTTTCAGAACAACAACGTCATGAGTTCCAAACTGCAAGAGAAGGAAGTATCTTCAGAAAAAATAGTGACTGCAAATTAAAAGAAACTGAAGGGAAAAAGGGAAGGGAGCTTAAAGCTTTAGTTCAAAAGAGTAAAATACGATATTAACAAAACTCAAACACACTAAGTGGCCTAGTTCCAACAAGGATCAATTAGTCACAGTTACGAAGGGTTCTGAACATTTGGTCTCATCAATCTCTGTTAGACCGGTAGAGGAAAGCTTGAACCCTGAAGCTAAGTTTAGTGCAGGTTTTACGTTTTGGTTCTTTTAGGCGGCATTTTAGTGCAGGCGCCAAGATTTGAAGACATGCAACTCAACAGCCACAGACTTTGTGTTAATGATGCTCCTCACAATACCTAATTGTGTATATAAAAGTTTTTGGTTGGCTTGATGCCAAGAAGAAGCTGGTGGAGGAATAACGGCAGTTAAATCATCTATTAGGCAAATGAATTTTTCTTTCCTAGGTTGAGGAGCGTAGTGACCTGAATGCTTGACTTAGAGCTTGAACTAGGGGCATTCCAACAACTATTTCAACTGGATACCATCAAGAGGGCAAGAGAGGAGGAGCCGATGAAATTCTTTCGGAGTTCTTCCACGCTGACGTCTAAGCTCTCAAGGATTCGGATTAGTCAACAACAATGAAATCCGGAGCCTAGCCCTATAGCTATAGGCTATATAATATTCTATTTCCTCTGCTTTGAATAGTTAGAATCAAACTCATTGCTCATTCATTAAGAGCTCTTGTCGGTAAAGTAGATCTAGATCGAGAGAGAGAATTGGCTTCTCGAGAATCAGCTAGAGTCAGATCAATAGGGGAGTTCACACCGGGACTTTCTTAATAGAGAAAGAACAACACTAAGTGATAATATAGCTGGAAAAGCGAAATAGTTATTGTTAATAAAACATTATAAAAGAATACGTCTAGTGATTATGAATAGAAAACAAAAAGTTAGTTTGAAAAAACTAGTAATTGAATTAGAAACTTAAGAATACATTAATGCATTTGAGTTAAATATTTAAAATGGTTTTAATTTCATATATTTTATGCATTTGCAACTTTAAAAATGGTTTTGAACTTGATTGACAACAAGGTTTTTATTTCATATATTTCATTTGTTGGTCCTGTAATCATTCTTTACGATTATAATAACCTTTACCTTCTCAAAAATAATAATAATAATAATAATAATAATAATAATAATATTTGTTAGAAATAAATATTCTTAAATTTTTTTCATCTACTTTTTTCTTCACTGGAAAGAGTGCTTTAATTTTGCTTGGCACTTCATGCCCAGCAGACAGTTACCACATTTTTACACTTTTCGCCTTTTGACAGCATTGATCTCTGACCAAGGAATCAGCCATTGATGCGTGTATCAGGGTAGAATGCCTACATCACACTCCCTGGGGTGTGGCCCTTCCCTGGACCTGCGTGAATGCGGGATGCTTCGTGCATCGGTCTGCCCTTTTTTTATTTTTTATCTCTGACCAAGAAAATATCTTTTATAATTGCAATAAAATGCCTAGAGCTTGAAAGCATCATAGAGCATTCCTTTTAAGCAGATTAAATTCACCTTGTGAGGCGGAAGAATATCCCCTTTGTTTGATTGAAGCTCCATCAGTGTCTTGCCCATTAGCCCTGTCTGTCCATAAAACACAAAACTAGTGAAAAGACCGTGCAAAATCTAGCTAACTTAATGAATCCAAAATAGCATATGCAAGGAGCAGGAAAGAGAAATATACTACCTGGATATCAGCACACTTCAAATTAAGAATAGTGGAGCCCTTCTTCTGAGCAGAATCCAAACTCCTCGTCTCAGCTGAGCTCATGGAAAGTGATATTTCAGCTTCCTTAAAAGATCATTCAGGTAACACAGCACAATATCAGCATTTTTGTGGAAAAAAATAAAGAACAACATTTCTTCCTATAACAAATACTTCCTCTATCCGACTTTAGGAGTCCGACCAACAAAACAACCACATCCCAATTCCAAATGAGTTGGGGTCGGCTATATGAATACTTTGTATGCATTCCTCTCAACTCATGCCCGTCAATGACGTCCCAACTTATTTAAGTATTGAGAAGATTAATCTGACTGTATTAAGATGGCCGTCAACCTACCACAACCCTTCTCTTTCATACCGACTAGGGACGGGCTATGCTTCCCAAGCTCACATAGGCAAAATTTGCCACTTTAGGTGTCCAAATTTAAGATGAAATCCCACATTAATTCTCCTATTTAGGTGTTGACATTACTGAAGTAGGGTAACGTAATACATTGACAGTCAAAATTCAGACCTTTTGACACCCAAAAAGGTCTTAAAGCATAGTTAATTGGGGACAGAGGGAGTATTAGAATAATATGATAAAGATTATCCTAATTCCTATTTTACACATTATTCACCTCTTTCATATACATTTCTAATTAAAAATCAAACTGTAATCCCAAAAATGGCCAAAACGTGGGGAATTGGAGAAAAAAGGGTGTAGGTGAGTACCTTTTCCAAATCTAGTAAAGGGGCCATGGTGGAAACGAACTGGTCGACAGACATGGCAGTTGAAGATGATGAATTGTTCTTCTTGTTGTTGCTTTTCCCTTTCTCCATTTGCTACTAACTCACTAAACTCTGCGATGATGATGAACAACGTTGGGAAATGATTGCTTTCACTGAGTTTTTCAAAGGGTTAAGAAATTTCCCAATGGTTTTTCTTTCCTTTTTCTTACGTTTGTACTTGTTGTAACTTTTTCTTTTTCTTTTAGTTTGGAGGGGAAGACTATTAGTAGCAGTAAAAAGTTTTTGGAAATTGTAGGGCCCGTTTGACCATCACTTTTTTCCTTTTTTTTTTTTTTTACTTTTCACTATTTGATTATGAAAATTTTAAATTTCACTTAAAGTTGAATTTCAGATTCTTTTTGAAATTTTTTTTTTTTTTTAGTAATCCACTAGGCTGAGCGCCTAGGGCTATTTTTTATTTAAATAACTAAAATAACAGAGTATCATGATGTCTTACTATGAGTAAGACAATAATGTATGTGTTCTACATCCATCATTGGTGTAATACTACTATGTGAAATAAAGTCTAATGTAAACTAGCCACATAGTCCTTTTGTACTCGTTTCCTGATTGTTCCCTTGTGCAAATTGCGTATCTCTTTGTATTTGCATATGTATCAGATCTGCCTTCCAGTTTCCCTGACCAAATATCCATCTACTGTCCAGCGCCAAAAATGGCTTAGTTTGCCTTTTGTTGATCCTGTTTTAGCATGAAACAATGGGTGACTCCCTGACTTTTCTACTCTGATTTGTTCCTTGTACTTCAGACACTCTTGTTGAGATGAGTTGTTTGAAGTATTATATAATATACACTCCCCAGTTGTCATTCACAATTGCTGCCTTAACTGCCTAAACTTGGCAATTATACCGACTGTTCTTGTGTCATATCTGCTATGTCTTCCCCAGCTTTCCCTCTAGCGGATTGAGTACATCACCACTTGGATGAGACAAAGGAATTACTATTGCTGATGGAAATTGGGCAACAGATTGCCCCTCATTACATTGCCTGGTTCCCTGTATCCACATATGTCCATGTAATCGATGTTCTTGTTCTTATACCTGTTCATCTTTGTTGCCTGTATTTTCACCTTGATGCATGGCCTTGTTTGAGAGTTTTTGTACTTCAGATGTGTTCCTTCCATTGAATTTGCTTTCCTTTAACTCCCTCTCATTTGGAATGAGTGCAAAGCACTGATACCACCAAAAGAAAGTTTATTAAAGTCAAATGCAGAGCTGCTTGAGTTGTGCCTTATCATTGTTCGTCCAGTTTGTTGTGCCTAATGCGATCTTGTTTTCTTTATTGATCTTTGCGTGCGTCTTCCTTCTCTGATTTGCATCCCACTTTGTTTGGTCATCTTTGTGCAATGTGACCACTTGGGAGTTCAACAGAAATTGAGCCATGTAGACAGTATAATTCTGCCAAGAATTGGTCAATTTCTTCCGCCTCATTTTGCTTTTTGCTTGTTCATTTACATCCTTAATGGCATAGATGTGTATAACATATACTTTCAGCCTCCACCTCCAGGTTTTGGTAATGATATCCACATCTATAGTTCCCCCAAAAGTCCATGCTCCTATACTTGTGCATACCCTTGATTCCCCTCCAGTGGAATGAGCACCAAGTGCTAATACCACCAGCTGGAAGTTCTTCGAAGTGTATGGCATAGGTACAGTAGCTTTTCCTGCAAAACAATAAACAATGTTAGTCCATAAAAATAACTCCATGATCTCCCCCGTACAGGTTTGATCATAGTGTTCGCGTATCAGCTCTCCTTCTATCCTCCTCTTTGAACCTTCTTCTCCTTTCCTCTTCAATTCCTTGCAACTTTCACTCTTAGGTAAGGACATTGCATTTTATCATTATTCACCAGCCTCCTTCCTTGCTCATCCAGCTCCCTAAAACTATGACCCGTTATAGTACCAATATCCAATGCATAGTTAGCTAGATGATCTGCTAAGCTATTACCTTCTCTAAGAGTATGGGACACCGTTACATTACACCTTGCCATTATCTCCTTGATTTCCTCCACCACAATAGCTATGGACCATGGCACTCTCCATTCATCATCCAGCACCTTCTTGAGCATCATAGAGTCAGTATGCAGATCTATAAGTATATAGTCATGTTGCACACAATATTTGAGTGCCTCCAGGATTGCTTTAGCTTCTGCTTCTGTGTTTGTCCCAGCCTGTATCTCTCTTCCATGCACATATTCCCCACATTTCCTTCCTCATTCCTTAAGACAAACCCAATTGAACTTCTTCCTGGATTGCCTCTAGAAGCCCCATCAGTGTTTACCTTTATCCAGCCTGGGTTTGGGTATTCCCATATTACCTTAGTGTATTTCAGGATAGGTAGATATGTTTCCATCATAGCCAATAAATCTGGCCATTTGTGTGGCACGTTTTGTATACCTGGTTTCCTGAACCTCACTACTTGTTGCATAGTAGTAGATACCTGGTATATTACTCTACTTACTGTCACTGACTCTCCATGTTTGTAACTATTCCTTCTCTTCCAAAGCTCCCATATCATCACAGCAGGTAAGGCTTGCAGAATAGGTTTCAATCTTGGAATTACTTCTACTGTCCAGCATTTGATAATAGCCTGATGAAGTGTGATCCCTTCTATAGATATCCCTGCATGAGCTAGAAAATACTTTCATACCTTAGTTGCAGCATAAGACTTGAAGAACACATGTTGCATTGTTTCCTCCCTTGGCTCTGCACAACACCAACACTTAGAGGCCATAGAATACCCTACCCTCCTGAAAAAGTCATCCAAGGGTAATTTGTTCTTCCACAGTTTCCACATGAAGACTTTTTGACAATTTTAAAAACTTCAACAAGCTGTTTTTCAAAATTTTCACTTCAAACACTCACAAAAATACAAAAACAGCTCCAAATTGTTTTTAAATCCAAACACAACTATAATTTTCAAATACCATTTTTACTTAAAAATAATTTCACCTTTTTAGAAAATTCCACAATTCTTATGTCCAAGTGTGCACTTAGTAGCTCAGTTGGTTAGCTATATGAAAGTTTAAATATGTATTTGATGGGAAAGAAAACCTTGCAAATATAAGAAAAAGAAAGAAGAGTTAAAGAAAGAAGACAAAAGAAGTATAAAATAGACAAAAAGAAAAAACAAATTATATGTTTGTCTGCAAAGGAGAAAAATAGTATGAAGCAGGATGTTAGGCGAAAGAATTCATCTTCGAATTCTTTTCTTTTGACGTAAGGGCATTCATTATAAAAGGGGTATTTGTCTTTTAATTTGCATATCATCCTCACAACTTCTTCTTTCTCTTCAATAAAGAGATATTCTTTGTGTAGCCATGAAGTAGGCAAAAATTATCGAACTACGTAAATCTTGTCTTGTGCAATTTATTGATTTTCTCTTTTAAATATTTTTCCCCTTCTATTAGCCGCTCACGTTTTCCAACAACTGGTATCAGAGTAAAAACAGTGTAATTATGTAGAAAAGTCTGATATAGGTATAGGTACTATTCAAAAAATTAGTGCAACACTATTGATCATCAATATTAAAACTATTCTCAATAGTGAAGCTATATTCATTAATAGTGATAGTATTGTTCACCAGCAGTGAGTGTTGTCTACCTTACACGGTTAGGATATTTTTCCTACACAATACTATTCGTGGTTATTATTAAAAAAAATGTGAAGAAATGGTGTCGGAAGAAAGGAGAGTTAAGATTGACAAGTTCAATGGCAAAGATTTTGGATTCTGAAAAATACAAAGAGGATTATTTAAACCAGAAAAAGTTACACTTATCTCTGACCGGGGTAAAACCAGAGAATATGGCTAAAGCGTATTGGGATATTGTTACGACCCCAAATTCAATGGCAAAGATTTTGGATTCTGAAAAATACAAAGAGGATTATTTAAACCAGAAAAAGTTACACTTATCTCTGACCGTGGTAAAACCAAAGAATATGGCTAAAGCGTATTGGGATATTGTTACGATCCCAAATTCCCTCTGTATGAAGTCATGACGACACCTACTCTCTAAAACTAGGTAAGCCTATCAACATGCGGAATAATTGAAATAACAACTTAAAATCTCAAAACTTCAACAACTACATAAATAAAATATGTAACTCGAAATGTACAACTCTCAATACCTGGTAAAATATAAGTCACAAGCTCTAGTAACAATACTGAACAATCTTATACATTATTGTCTAAGATAGTGTAATGAAATAAGGGAAAAAACAGGATAGATGAGGAATCTGAGGCCTGCGGACACTGGCAGGTGTACCTTGAAGTCTCCAAAGCAACCTCAGCTCACTAATGTCGGGAATGATAGGATGTACCTGGATCTGTACAAAAAGATATGCAGAAGGGTAGTATGAGTACACCACAACGGTACCCAGTAAGTGTCAAGCCTAACCTCGACCCTATTAGAGATAATAAGAAACAAGACGAAAGATATAATTATATAATGATAATGACAATAGAAATGAAGAAATAAGGGAATTTAAGGAAGTTAAAAACACATAATCAAAACAGCTAATACAACACGGAAGAAAGCAAGGATTACATGTTAAGAAAACAAACAACCAAGGCAACTACAGTAAATAGAGAAAGATCAATAAGGGTCACTTTCGAGGTACCGCCTCGTAGTCCTAAATAATAAAAATAACTCACAATCTTTCCTTATATCACCGCGGGAGCCTTTACATTTAGTTTTGAAAATTATTTTTTTCGAAATAGCACCCCACATTTTAGCCAACCTTATCACACCGCATGGATTTTAGTAGTTCCTTTACTAGCCACGCGTATCAAGCCTACTTTATCTCACCGCATGCATTTCAACACTCAGACCTTATATCACTGCATGCGTATCAATATCACAATGTATCACAATTCGCACCTCAAGTACCCAATATCACAACTTGCCAGAAAAGTCAACAATAACATAATTTCATAATAAGGAGCCTACCACGATATACACAAATTATCAACAATAACAACCGGAGAATAACTCAATAAAATGATATTTCACAACTTACACTTTGCCTCAGTAGAAACCACGGCATTTGCAACTCAATACCAAATTCAACGGTAAGATATCCCAATAATGACAATTCCAAGTAAAGATTTAACAGTTAAATAATGAACACGGAATAAAAGAAAGCAAGTAATTCAACTATACATGTAGGACAATTTGTAAATAAGAGGTAAAACAACTAGGCATGTGAAATTAGACTAATTATTAGGACTGCAACATGTTAAAGTAACTCAATTAATGCATGAAAAGAAACTACATAGCTAAACATCAAAAATTTCACATTTAGCCCGTGTACGCACTCGTCACCTTGCATACACGACTTTCACATATCACAATTATCACAACAATACCAAATCCTAAGAAAAATTTTCTTCACACAAGGTTAGACAAGTCACTTATCTCAAACCACGATAAATCAATCAACTATAAGGTTTTTCCCTCAATTTTCCAACTCCGAACGGCTCGAATCTAGCCAAAACAATTTCATACCATAAATATAACCATATGAAACTAATTCAAACGATCGAATTACGATCTTTGCAAGGAATTGAAAAATTGACCAAAATGATATCCTAGACCCGCGTTTCGGAACCCGGCCAAAATTATAAAAATCGAACAACCATTCGATATCGAGTCCAACCATACAAGAATTATTCAAATCCGACCCCGTTTTTCCTTTCAAAACTCAAAAATTTAGCCTAAGGAGCTTCTACCATTTCCCCCAATTTCAAACTCCAAAAGACTAATTAAATGATGAAATTATCTATAGATTCTTGAGAATTAATCAAAAACGAGTTAAATTCCACATCCCAAGGTTCACTCTGAAAATCCTTTGAAATTTCGCGTCAAACCGAGCTCTCTAAGTCCCAAAATGAATTATGAATCAAACCCTCGAATTTTCCACTTTCCTGCCCAGTTAAATCGCTTATATTGTGCCACTCCTGCGACTCCGCACCTGCGAAAAAATCATCACAGGTGCAGACTTCACTTAAGTCCAAGGAATTTGCTTCTTCGGAAATAGGTTCACGTCTGTGCATGAGCACCTGCGACTCAGGCGTCGCACTTGTGACCACTATCGCTCATGCATCATTCTCCATCGCAGAAGTGAAGTCATTTCTGCGGATCTATTCTCGCTTCTGTGAACCCAGCTGGACAAGGCCAACTCCGTACCTACGATCACCAGCTCGTTTTTGTAAGCCCGCACCTGCGGCCAATCCCTCTGCATGTGTGATGACACCAGAAGCTACGCACCTTCAGCAAAAATCAGCAAGTCCAGTTGTTCCAGATTCAATCCGAATACCAATCGGGTCCCCGTACGAATATACCAACTAGTTCCAAAATACCTAACGGACCTACTCGAGGCCAAAATTCACATCAAACAACATAAATTCTACGAATCGCAACCCAAATTCAAGCCTATGAACTTTGAACTTCCAAATTCCGAAACCAACGCCGATTCATACCAAAACAACTCCGATTGATACCAAATTTGGCACACAAGTCATACATGACATTACAAACCTATTCCAACTTCTCAAAATCAGGATCTGACCCCGATATAAATAAAGTCCACTCCTTGTCAAACTTTCCAAGATCTTGCAACTTTCCAACTTTCGCCAATTCACGTTGAGACGACCTATGGACCTCCAAATCGACACCCAGAAACGCTCCTAAGACCAAAATCACCCTATGGAGCTATTGGAACCGTCAAAACTCCATTCCTGAGTCATCTTCACACAAGTCAAACTACAGTCAACTCCTATGACTTAACCTTTCGAGTTAGGGACTATGTGTCACATTTCACTCCAAACCTCAACCAAAACCAAAACCAACCACCCCGACAAGTTACATAACCACCATGTAGCATAGATGAATCATAATTTAGGGGATCGAGACTAAAATACTCAAAATGACCGGTAGGGTCATTACAGATATATTAGATCGCCAAGCTCTTAGTGTGATTCGTTTGACATTGACACGAAATGTGGCGTTCAACATCATTAACGAGAAGAATATTACAGGCTTGATGAAGGCGTTATCAAATATGTAAAAAGTTTATATACTTCAAATAAAGTCTATTTGATGCGTCGATTGTTCAACTTGAAGATGACAGAAGGTGGATCTTTTACGAAATATATCAATGAATTTAATGTAATATTAACTCAGTTAAGTTCTGTTAATATAAAATTTTATGACGAAGTCAGGGCGTTGATTATACTATCATCTCTACTAGAGAGTTGGTCTGCAATAGTAACTGCAGTTAGTAGTTCATCTGGAAGTACCAAACTCAAATTGGATGATACCAGAGACTTGGTTTTAAGCAAAAATATTTGCCAGAGAGAATCAAATAATTTTTTAGGATATGCTTTTAATACCGAAAGCAGGAGGAGAAGCAGCCAAATAGGACAAAGTCATGGTCGTGGCAGATCAAAGTCATGGAGAAGAGGGCAATTCAAGAATCGCAAAGACATTAATTGTTAGAATTGTGATAAAAAAAAAATAGTCACTACAGTAGTTAGTGTAGGGAGTCAAGGAAGAATAACGATAAATACAAGAATGATAATTTAACATATGCAATTGTTGAACAAGTTAGTAATGCACTAATATGTTGTGCAGACAGTTCAGTCGAATCTTGGATTCTACACTCAGAGCAGCTTTTCACTCTACCTCATGCAAATAATTATTGCATAAATATGTTGCAGGAAAACTCGGGAAGGTTTATCTAGCAGACGGCGAACCTTTGGATATGGTCGGGAAAGGTGAAGTCCATATAAAGACTTCACAAGGTACGTCATAAAAAATGCAAAATCTCTTACATGTTCTTGGCTTCAAGAAAAATCTATTATCCATGGGTCAGATTGACAGTGAATATTACCAACAGTATTCGGTAACAGATCATGGAAGATAATCAAAGGAAATTTGGTTATGGCACGACACTTCAAGAAAGGAACATTTTATGCAACTGCAATACAGAGAGATACTATAGCAATAGTTGACCATGGTCGTGACACAACATTATGGCACCAGAGGCTCGGGCATATGAGTGAAAAGGGAATGAAGTTATTGGCATCCAAAGAAAAGTTTCCAAACCTCAAGCATTTTGAATTAGGTTTATGAGAAGATTGCATTTACATGAAATAGAAGAGAGTTAGTTTCTCAAAAGCGGAAAGGACGCTAAAGAAAGAGAATCAGGAACTAGTGCATACAGATGTGTGGGGACCAGCTCCTGTAACTTCTCTAGCAGGCTCACACTATTATGTCACCTTCATTGATGATTCCACTAGAAAGGTATGGGTTTAATTTCGAAAAAATAAATCTGATGTATTTGTACCTTATAAAATATGGAAAGATGAAGTTGAAAATCAGACAAGCCTAATGTTAAAATGTTTGAAGTTTGACAATGGATGAGAGTATGATAGTCAAGTGTTCAAAGCGTTCTGCTTTGAGAACGGGATCAGAATGATCAAGGCAGTTCCTAAAACATCGGAACAAAATGGTGTTACTGAGAGGATGAAAAAATTCATGAATTAATGAGCCAGAAATACGAGAATACATTCTGGATTGCCGAAGTATTTTTGGGCCAAGGTTGTTCACACGGCAGCTTACCTCATGAACATGGGATGCTCTATACCATTGAATTTTGAAATTCATAAGGAGGTACGGACAACAAAAGAGTTAACTCTCTCACAGCTAAAATTTTTCGGTTGTATTGCTTATGTACATGTAAACTCCAATGATAGAGATAAGCTTGATCCTTAAGCCAAAAATATTTCTTTATTGGCTATGGTGATGATAATTTTGGTTAGCAATTTTGGAATGATCAGAATAGAAAGATCATAAGACAAAGGAACGTCACATTCATTGAAAATGGGATGTACAAGGACAAGCTTGGAGTAGAACCAATCAACACCAGTATACAGACATCTGAAACAGTTAAATTGGAAGAAATCTCATAAAATGAAGTGGCTAGAGGGATTACAACTGATTCTGAAATTGAAGACGCAGAACCAGAAGATGAATATGGATCAAAATCAAAATGAGAACCAAAACCAGAGATCAAATCAGATAGAGAACCAGATCTGAAGCCAAGACTTGAATCAAATTCGGGATCAGTTACTCCTGAACCTATATTAAGGAGATCTAAAAGAGTCACAAATGCTCCAAATAGGCTAACGGTCTCTCTCTCTCTCCACTATTTACTTTTGACTGATGATGGAGAACCAGAGCAATTTGTTGAAGCGATGCATGTGATAAACTCTGATAAGTGGAAACTAGCCATGAAAGAAGAGATGAATTCTCTTCAAAATAATAAAATATGGATATCTACAGAGTTACCAAAAGGAAAGAAGATATTGCAGAACAAGTGGGTGTGCCGGGTCAAACAAGAGCATGATGGTAAGAAGAGATACAACGCATAATTAGTAGTAAAATGCTTTCAGCAGAAGGAAGGAATTGACTAAACTGAGATCTTCTCTCCTTATAGCCAAATTAACTACTATCAGGTTGGTGCTAAGTATCGTAGCTGCAGAAAATTTGCATTTGGAGCAACTAGATGTTAAAACTGTTTTTTTGTATAGTGACCTTGAAGAAGACATATATATGAAGCAACATGCAGGCTTGTAAGTTTTCAGTAAAGAAAACCTTGTGTGTAAGTTGAACAAGAGTTTGTACGGTTTGAAACAAGCTCTCCGGCAATGGTACAAGAAATTTGATGGATTCATGCATAACAATGGTTTTACACGATGTGAGATGGACCATTGCTATTATATCAAAATCTTGATGAATCTTATATCATTTTATTGTTGTACGTTGATGATATGCTAATTGAATGATCTAGCATAAATGAGATTAAAAAGGTTAAGAAACAATTGCGGAGGAGTTTGAAATGAAATACTTAGGACCAACTAAACAAATGCTTGGTATCAGGACAAGCACATACTGGTTTGAAGGAACCTTAGAGTTGTCTCAAGAAAAGTACATATAGAAGGTACTAAGCATGTTCGGTCTTCATGATGCAAAGACCAAAAGCACTCCACTCGGAAGTCATCTTAATCTGTCAAAGGACCGATCACCTAAGACAGATGAAGAAAGGAAGTACATGTCCAAAGTTCCATATGCTTCAACAGTAGGAGGTTTGATGTATGTTATAGTTTGAACTAGACCTGACATAACACATGTAGTTGGAGTTGTCAGTAGATACATGTCAAATACATGAAAAGAGCATTGGGGAGGTGTAAAATGGATATTTCGATATCTCAAAGGCACCTAAGGTATGGCACTTTGTTTTAAAAAGAGTAATATTATCTTACAAGGTTTTGCTGATGCAAATTTAGGCGGCGATTTGGATAGTCGAAAAAGTACCACATGCTACATGTTCACCTTGGGTGATAATGCTATTAGTTGGATGTACAGAATTCCAAAAAGTATTGCTCTATCTACCACTGAAGCAGAGTACATGGCAATCTTAGAAGCTCGAAAAGAGATGATTTGGCTCAAGTATTTTCTTAAAGAGTTAGGTAAAGAGAAGGACAATTGTGAGCTTTTTAGTGATAACTGGAGTGCAATTCATCTTGCCAAGAATTCAGTGTTTCATGCAAGATTGAACCATATCCAGTTGGAGTATCATCATATCCGAGAATTGATAAGATAAGGAACTAACTCCCTAGGGAAGATACCAGGATTGAAGAATCTGTCATATATGTTAACCAAAGTTATCAGTATTGACAAACTGAGGTTGTGCACTGTTTCAGTTGGCCTTGAAAACTAATAATGTGAAGGCGTCACATTAGAGTATAGTTATTTTTTTTATGTACATGGGTTTTAGGGGGAGATTGATGGGAAAGAAAACCATGCACATGTAAAAAAGAAAAGTCAAAGAAAGAAGACAAAATAAGTATAAAACATACAAAGAGAAAAATCAAATTATATGTTTTTCAGCAAAGGAGAAAAAGTAGTATGAAGCAAAATGTTAGGCGGAAGGATTCATCTTTGAATTCTTTTCTTATGACGTTAGTGATTACTCCAGTAGGGCATTCAGATGCCTATAAAATGGGTATATGCCTTTTTATTTGCAGATCATTCTCACAACTCCTTCTTTCTCTTCAATTAATAAAGAGTTATTCTTTGTGTGGTCGTAGAGTAGGTAAAAATTGCCGAACCACGTGAATCTTGTCTTATGTAATTTATTATTTTTCTCTTTTAAATATCTTCCCCCTTCTATTAGCCTGACACGCTTCCCAACAGTATTAACAACTTGTTTAGATTGTTGTTACATGTTGTTTTATAATGTATCGTATTATATTATATTGCATTGTATTATATTGTTGGATGAATACAATATTTGGGTAGATTATATCATTTGCCGTCATTTCATGATCTCACGTACCAACAATATGAATAATAAACTTGCATCGTTACTAAGAAAAAATAGATATTTAGTAGAATTATTATATAAAAAAGTAGGGTAAAAGATAAAATATAATTATTTAATAATAAGAAAGGGAAAAATAAGAAAAGCAAGGTAACGACACTACCACACCAAATTTGTCATTACATAAAGTGGCACTATTCATTGTAACGTAATGATGGATTTAGCGATACAATACAATACAATTAAAATGACAATCAAAATAAATATTGTATTAAAAGTAACAATATCATATAATACAATAGATAACAATCATCCAAACAGGTTGTAAATGAATCATCATGAGTTTAGGGGTGTAATGAGGTATTCTACCTTCCGTAAAGTGTAAATGAATTTTTTTAATTCAAGGAAAAAAACAGCTTGGAGAAACATTAGTGGAGTAGTATTTTATTGATGACCAAATAGTCTACACATATTTGATAACTAGACTTAGTTATTAATTGTTGTTAAATCAATTAATTGATAATGTATTTATCTAGCTCATTCACAATTGACGGTATGAATCATCCACACCAATCATTGTTCCGCTCTACTCAAGTCTTTTAAGCAACAATAACAACAATAATAATAACATATCCAATAAAATTTCACAAGTAGGATCTAGGGAGGATAGTGTATATGTAGACTTTACCCCTACCTCGTGGAGGTATAGAGGTTGTTTATGAAGATCCTCGGCTCGAGGAAAAAATGAAAAGGAGGAGGAGCAGTAGCAATAAGCAGCATCAGCATCGGTATATAAACAACGACGATATAGTAAAATAATTGAGGCGAAAGAAATAACAGGTAGGAATACAACTCCACGAAAATGAAAAAAGGAAAAAAAAGAAGAAGAAGACTACAAGGCCAATACTATTTCCACTAGGATGACAAAGGAATACACCTAGCTAACCTTAACCTTATACCCTAATCCTCGACCTCCACATCCTCCTACCTAGGGCTATGTCCTCAGTAAGCTGAAATCTCATCATGTCCTGCCTAATCACCTCATCCCAATACTTCTTAGGCTTACCTCTACCTCTCATCCTTCCCACCACAACCAATCTATCATAACTCTTCATGGGGTATCAACGCTTATCCTCTTCATATGCCCGTACTGTCTTAACCTCACTTCACGCATCTTGTCCTCTACGAGGCCACTCCCACCTTATCCCGAATAACTTCATTCCTAACCTTATCTCTCCTAAAATGCATGCCATCCACCTTATCATCCTCATCTCGGCTACTTTCATCTTTTGGATATAAGAGTTCTTAACTGGCCAACATTATGCCACGTATAACATAGTCGGTCTAACCACCACTTTGTAAAACTTACCCTTAAGTATATGCAGCACATTCTTATCATACAAAAAGCCAGATGCGAGCCTCTATTTCATCCACCCTGCTCCAATACGAAGTGTGACATCCTCGCCAATCTACCAATCCACTTGGATTACTGATCCTAGGTATTTGAAACTCTTTTTCTCGGGGAGAACTTGGTTGTCAAACGACACTACCACGTATGTATCACGATTCCTGTCACCAAACTTGCACTCCAAGCACTCTATTTTGGTCCTGCTAAACTGGAAACCTTTTGACTTCAGGGTCTGCCTCCAACTTATAGCCTCGCATTAACACCCCCCTCTTCTCCTCAATCAGGGCAATATCAACTTCAAATAACATGCACCAAGTCACTTCCCCTTGAATGTGATATGTGAGTACGTCCATCGTAAAATCAATAAAAATGGGCTAATAGTCGATCCTTGGTGCTACCCCATTACAATTGGGAAGTGTTCCGATTCCCCTCTCACAATCCTCATGTGGGCCTTAGCTCCCTCATACATGTCCTTAATTACCCTAGTATAATCAACAGGGACACCGCTAGCCTCCAACATCTCCAAGGGGCTTCCTTCGGGACATTGTAATATGTTTTTTCTAGGTCAATAAACACCATCTGCAAATCATTCTTCTCTCCCTATACTGTTTCACCAATCTCCTAACGAGTTGAATAGCTTCCGTAGTCGATTGCCCCGGCATGAATCCAAATTGGTTCTTAAAAATAAGCACACTCTTCCCTACCCTCACTTCCACCACCTTCTCCCGCACTTTCACAGTGTGACTATCATCTTGATACCCCTATAGTTGTTATAATACTGAATATCTCCCCTTTTTTTGTACAATGAAATCATTGTACTTCACCTCCACTCCCCGGACATCTTATTCGTCCTAAATATGATATCAAATAACCTGGTGAGCCACTCCAAGCCTTCCCAGCCTGCATTCTTCCAAAATTCTACTGGGATATCATCTGGCCCGATCACTCTTTCCATGCTTATCTTACGCATAGCCCCCTCAACCTCCTCAACCTTAAAGCACCTATAATACCCAAAACTCTAAGGACTCTCAGAATGCTCCAATTCACCTATCACAATGTTCATGTCTCCCTCTTCATTCAAGAGTTTGTGGAATTAGGTCTTTCATCTTCGTCTAATATATGCCTCCTTCACCAATACCTTACCTCTTCGTCTTTTATGCACTTTACTTGGTCCAAATCAATGTGTCTTCTTGTCTCTCACTTTGGCTAACTTGTACAACTTCTTATCCCTGCCTTTAACCTCAAGTTCATCATATAAACGTCCAAAAGATGTTGTTTTGGCTGCCGTAATAGCAAGCTTTGCCTCCTTTCTAGCCTTCTTATACACTCCTTATTCTTGCTCTTCTACACCTCGTCTGTGCTCTTTACTAGCTTCAAATATGACTTTTTCTAGGCCTTCACTTTTTTTCATTAATCTACCACAACTCTCCTTATCTATCCAAACTTATTGGGTCACTCATTAACAGGTATAGCACATGTATTTCATGCATTATACCTTAACAGAAAAATGCGTCGTTAAGGTATAGTGCATATAATTCATGTGCTATACATAAAATGGTCACCTGTTGTTTTTTTCACCTATTTTTGTGTTTTGAGTCCAAAACAATAATGCTTTGGTTCCAGACTCTCCAAACATAAGACCAGCTATTATTTGGGATTTGGAATAGAGGTGAAGTCAATACCTTCAAATAGATTATTAAGAGCTACATATGTTAATGTTTTAGACAAAATACACAAGTGGTCACCTGAACTATGGACCAAATCCCTGTTACACATTTTATGTGGGATGAAATAAAATTACACTCTCGGCAAGTGTGTCTAATACACACCTTCTTTGACCAAGGCCTAGCATGTGTAAATCACCAAGAGAGAAGCGCGTCTACCAGGTAAAATATTGTCTAAATACTTATTTAATGCCACGTGTCAGCAAATCCTTCATCTTCCCCACCTTCCCTCTGTCTCTCTATCTTTTCCTGCCGGCCAACCTCCACCTCCGTCACTTCTCTTCTTTTTTTCTTCCTTCTTTTTTCCAAACCTTAATTTGTTTAGAACTCTCTGTCCCTACATCATCTTCCTCATCAACACCACCACATGCCAATTTCCTCTATTGAAGCACCTTTTTTTACTTTTTTTTATTTAAGTGTAACTGATATTTTAGATTTGAGAATTTCTCGCCTTACAATTAGAACTATTTAGCTGGGATTTATGCTGTTGATTTGGAACTCAAATGAGTTCTTGAAATTGGGCAAAATTTTACAAGCTTGGAGTATAATACTCCAAATTATGAGGGACTTATACTTGTTCTTTTCTTCTCTTTTTTGTTTGAATATGAAAATATTGTTTCTGTTGGTGGTGGATTTGGGTCAGGAGGAGTCTGAGATCCTTTGCTAAAAAATGGTGGGTGGTTATTAATATTTTTGGTAGCAACCAAGAATTTTGAAAATGGAATGAAAATTTGTTATTTTTGGGTAAAAACATAAGTTTTTTTTGTGTGTTTGTCATTGAAAATGCAAGTTTCTGGATTTTCTTTGATAGGGTTTTCTGACATCTAAGATAAAGTATCACCTTTAGGTGTTTTTGTTTTCTATTTTTTAATTGATGACACGTGTCAAAATCTTATTGACACATAGTATACACTTGTTGAGAAAAAAATAATCAAACACTAAAGTGGTATTTGATACGCTTTTGAATTTGTTGGAGGGGGTAAGTGTTACACGATTGCAGGAGCTCGATTAAACTCGAGGACCGTAATGCTGATTCAGGAAAAGCTTTGAGAATTCAGCTATGGTTAGAGTTACAGAGGAAGAAGAGAAGAAGAGAAGAAGAGAAGAAAGAGATTAGGATAGAAGAATGTAATTTCATATATGATTGTAATTGTTCATGAAAATTGTATTTATATCTGTTACAATTGATTGAATTCCCTTCTATAGATTCTCTAACTAACGACCCTACTAACCGACTAACTGACAGTAGTTAGTTATTCTAACTAACTCCAAATAACTCTAACAACAATTTGAATTTCTAACTACTGCTCCTCTGCTCGATTCGTTATTCCAAAAGTGTGTATCAATATTCCCCTCCAATAGAAGATCCTTGTCCACAAGGATCGAATGAGGGAAACCATGTCTACAATACAGTCACCAGCTCACAGTAGCTGCATCAGCGGGCAGTCCTTGCCATTTAATCAAAACTACTGCCACAACCTTGTTGTCTCTTTTGATCATTAAACAAGCTCAGGGTCAAGGCAATAAGGACTTGCTAAGTCAATGACAGGAAGATAAGAAATTTGGGAAGGAACTTCATAACATTTCTTTAACAAGGACACATGAACTGTGGGTGAATCCTTCACCAGTAGGCAACAAAAAAGTATAGGCAACTGGACCAATTATTTTGATGATCTGAAAAGGCCCATAATACTTGGCAGCTAGCTTGTGAGATGAATGATGGGAAATTGTTACTTGCTTATAGGGCTGAACCTTCAAATAAACCTAGTCTCCCACTGCAAATTTTCTGTCATTTCTATGAGAGTCTTCTTGTTGCTTCATTTTGAGTTGTGCCCTTCTCAAATAATGCTTGAGCAGCTGGATTTAGTTCCCTACTGATTAGTGTGTTCTCTACTTCAACAGAAGCTGATTCTCCTGGAAGATAGGGAAAATTTAATGGTAGAGGTCTACCATACAATGCCTCATTGAAGTCGCTTGTATATTTGAGTGGAAGGATGTATTGTACTAGTATTCAACCATAGGCAAGCATTAATACCAATTAGCAGCATCCTCATTGCAGTAGCACCTTAAGTATATCTCAAGGATCATGTTCAACACCTCAGTTTGGCCATCAGACTAAGGATGAAATGATGAAGAAGTGTGCAATTGTACCCCTTGTAGAGTGAAAAGTTCTTGCCAGAAAGAACTCAAGAAAACAACATCTCTATCACTAGTGATGGAATCAGGCATCCATGTAGTTTAACCACTGTGTCTAGGAAAACTTTGGCAACAAACTGGGCAGTGTAGGGATGTTTTAATGGAATAAAATGGCCATATTTTCTCAGCCTGTCAACTACCACCAAAATTACTTCACATCCATTTGACTTAGGCAATCCATCAATAAATTCCATGTTGATATGTGACCACACCACATCTGGAATAGGCAATGGTTTTAACATACCTGGGTATGCAGCTAGATCTGATTTATTCCGTTGCCAAATGTCACACTTCTGGACAAACTCCTTAACCTCTTTCCTCATATTCTTCCAATGGAACAGTGTCACCAACCTTTTCAATGTAGCTTCTACTCCTGAATGACCTTCTTGAGGACCAACATGCCATGTTGTTATGATTGCTTTCCTTAGTTCTGGTAACTTTCCAACCACCAATTTCCCTTTCCTCCTTAGCTGACCATGCATCCAAGAGAATTGCTTGTGCTTGGTGGGATCAACTTGAAGATCCTCAATCAAGTGTTGAAGCTCTTGGTCTGAGTACCAAATGTCTGCAATAGCTTGAAGTAGATTATTATCGTGAGGTGACTAATACTACTGTAATCGAAAGGAATCAACTTAGTTAACCACAACAACTGAGAATTTGTGTAAAGTTTCTGCTATATAAGAAACTTTAGAGCCTTTTGATGAGTTTTTATGACAAACCTTTGTCCCAACAAATAGTGCGACAATTTAGAGACAATATGGATAATAGCCAGTAATTCCCTATCATAGACAAATAATGCAACATGTCTAGGTGATAGAGCCTTACTGATAAAGGCTATGGGTGCCCTTCTTGAATTAGCACTGCTCTTATTCCTAGGAGTGGCAAACAGACAGGTCGGGTCGGGTCGGATATGGTTCGGGTCGAAACGAGTAATGGAAAAAATGAGAAAATTATTCGACCCGACCCATACTTAACACGGGTAATAAACGAGTTAACCGGAGAATAAAATGAGTAACCATATCATCCTTCTCTAAGCCCGTCTTAACAATTAAGTTCAAAATGTGACTCCCATAGCGAACATGAAGAAAATTTCCGTCACAAATTAGCGAACGCATCAAAGACAAATGATTCTTTAAACTATTCACTGCATCGTTGTTGCAAGTAGCATTATCTAAAGTAAGGGTAAAGATTTTCTTTTCGATTCCCCATTCTTTAAGAAAGTTAATCAATGAGGGACCTAAAATCTCACCCGAATGTGGAGGAGGAACATGACAAAAAATCAACACCCTCTTCTGAAGCACCCAATTCAAATCTACATAATGAGCCGTTACACACATATAGCCATTAGATGCTAATGAACTCCACATATCTGATGTTAAACACACTCCACTAGGAATAATGGCAAGCTCATTTTTTAGAAGTTCTTTTTCGCTTGCATACATATTCAAGATATCTGACTTGACCGTGTTTCTTGATATGTGCTTTGCTACTGGATTTAAATATGAATGTAGGTCCATGATGCCTTTATGTTCTACAAAAATGAAAGCATAGTTATGCCTGACTATGACTAACAATGATTTCTCTTGATAAACTTTCTGATCTATCGGTTCACTTTGACACTCTTTTGCATTATTCAACAGATGTTTTATCAACAAATGTCTCTTCAAATTTGATGTTCCAAATTTAGGGTCGTATATGTTGTCTTTTTTACAAAGCTTACATTGGAATTTAAACTTTCCATCACTAGAAATACTGGGCTCTGTTACCTTAACAAAATAATCCCAAATAGTGGAAAATTGTCTTTTTGATCGTTTTATCGCAGTTGAAGAGCTCTGTTAAAAAGAATCAGCAATACCTTTCATCGACATCTCTATCAAAAGATGAAGTAAACAGTAGGAATTAGGCTCGATATAAATCAATTTATTAATAAGTAACATAGAACTAAGTTGGATGAGTGATTTATGCTCTATATCAGCAAATTTAGTGTTGTAATTGTAAAATGATGAAATCAGAGGGCTTATTGTAACAGAAAGCAGTAATTTATTGCACATTGGTTAAGAATCAGTTCTCAATTTCAGTTGACCAACACCCTTACCAACTTCATATGATCGTATCCCTAATTATCTAAGAATTCCAACTTGCAAAACTGAAATACCATGACATGATTTCATACTAGAGAAGAAATCAGATTATCGTAAAATGGTGAAATCAGAGGGCTTATTGTAACGAGAGTTAAGTAATTTCATACCGGTAGAAGAAAGGGCAGATTCAGAAACTGAAATACCATGGCATGATTTCACTGAAATACCAGTAGACGACATGGCAGTTTCACAAAACTCTTCGAATTATCGGAAGTTGGAACTCATCGGTCGACGACGATGATTGGGAAGTCGATGCTTTGGGAAGTTTACGGCGACGACGATGCTTTGGGAATTCGACGGCGATGCTTTGGGAAGAAGGGGAGAGATTTGAGGAATTGGAAATTTAGGGCTTTTTTATTGAAGTGGTAAAAATAGCCGACTGTAGCAAGGGAGTGAATTCTAATGGGTCTGAAAAGCTTTAAAAATTATATTATCCATATTTTACCCATTGATTACTCATTTTTCTAATGGATAATATGGATAATTATCCATATTCGACCCGATTTTAATAAGTCAGTTATCCAACCCATTAAATGGGTTTAAAAATGGGTTGGGTTGGGTGGATAACTATTATTTTTAACCATCTTGTCAGGCCTACTTATTCCATAGCCATTTGCACCAGTCTCAACAGTGAATGTTTTGGTAGCATCAGGTAAAGCCAGAACAGGTGCATTAGTTAGAGTTTTCTCTAGTTCTGCAAAGGTTGTATCAGCTACAGGTGATCACTTGAAGTTATTCTTCTTAGTAAGTTCAGTTAAAGGCTTACAGATGACTCCAAAGCCTTTAATAAATCTCCCGTAGTAGCCTGCCAAACCTAGAAATCATCTTAGCTACTTGAGTATGGTTGGGGTAGGCCAATTATGCAAGCTTCTACCTTGTGAGGTTCAGTAGATACACCTTCTGCTAGAATAAAGTGTCTTAGGTACTCAATCCTATGGACTCCAAAGAAACACTTGATCTTTTTGGAAAATAGTTGTTGTTTGTTCATCTACACAAATACAACTCTTAAGTGCACCAGATGATCATCCATGTTGCTGTTGCAGATAAATATATCATCAAAGAAAACCAACACCTACTTTCTAAGGAACTTCTGAAAGATGAAATTCATCAGTCCTTGAAAGGTAGAAGGAGCATTTGAAAGTCCAAATGGCATTACTAAATACTCAAAATGTCCAGAAGGAGTCCTAAATATAGTTTTAGGCACATCCTCTTTTGCCATCCTAAGTTGGTGATAGCCAGATCTTATGTCTATCTTAGAGAAGACATTTGACCCTCCTAATTCATCAAGTAGGTCTTCCACAATAGAAATTGGAAACTTGTTCTTTACTAAGTGTTTATTTAAGTCATCCATACAAAGTCTCCAGGTTCCATCTTTTTTTCCTACTAGAACCACTGGAGATGCAAATGGACTACAACTGGGTTGAATGATCCTTGATCTAGCATATATTGTACCAACCCCTCAATGATATCCTTCTTAACTGAAAGGTATCTATAGGGTCATTTTTTCACAGGTTCAGTACCAGCTTGCAACACAATCCAGTGATCAAACACACCTCCAGAAGGTGGTAATTCAGTAGGCTCCTCAAACAAGCTGGAATACTTAGATAACAGTTGCACTAATTTAGCATCCGTTTCTGGTTCTTCTTTAGCTTTTAATGTATGCCATTGTTCTTCAGTATTTCCCATTGGTACTACTTGAATCATACACAACTGAGAAATGCTACCTGTGTGCTTGGCCAATTTGTCAGCTTCTTGAACCTTGATCTGGCTGGCTGCCAACACCTCTGAGGAGATGTTTTCTTCCTTTGTACCAAAATTCCATAGTGAGCTTTCTAAAATTCATTTTGGCGTCTCCAAGTGTTAGCAACCATTGCACCCCAAGTACTACTCCACAAGAGCCTAAGGGCAGTAGTAAGAACTCTGCTGAAAACTCAGCTCCTTGCAGCAACCAAGTGACAGTACACATCTTGTCCACCTTCATGTTTCCATTAGCAGTAGCCACCATTTGAGGGGAAATATACCTGATTTTACATCCCAAGCGTTTGACCAAATCAGGATCAATGAAGTTGTGGGAACTACCAGTATCAATTAGAATGCTCAAGGCCTTCTTAGCATGGTAACCAGTCACTTTCAATGTTTTGTAACCCAAGGAGCCATTCAAGGCTTGAATGGAAATCTCCATCTGTTCTACAGATTGAGATAGATCTGAGATATTGAAACTATCATCTTGCAACAATAGTTCTTGTTCCTCACATGTATCTTGTATTTCCTCTGTTTCCTCCTATTCTAATATGTAAATCTGTTTGGAATTTTTGCATCTATGCCCAGGTACATACTTCTCATTGCAGAAGTAGCACAATCCCCTTGCCCTTTTGTCATTCATTTCATCTAAACTCAATGTTCTCCTATGAACACCCTTAGTATAAGATGAACTATTGAGAGTAGGAGTAGGTAATAATGGTTTACCAGTAGTTCCTGGCCCAGCATATCTCTTGATTGAGGGTCCTGATGCATAGGAAGTTTGTTTGGTTGCAGCTAGGTAAACCTCCTAATTCTGGCGGTTCTGTACACCTGTGACAATGTGGTAAGATTGGTGAGCTTGACTGCAATATTGAGCTCATGTTTCCCACCTCCAATGAAGCAACTAATTGCATTTTCTTGGGATAATATCACCTTATTCGGATTCTTCCAAAAAAACAACTTGATATTCCTTTACACAACCAGTTTGTTTGATCTTTTTGATTTCCTCCATCGGATCATCAAAATCAGTCCCAAATATCTCGACCAATGCCATGACATACTAATTCCAAGTAGCAGGTTGTAGGTACCGCCGGTACCTCATGAAAGAAAGATGCCATTATATAGCTTCACCTTCCAACTATAGTGCAGCTACTTCAACTTTTTCTTCAGCGGCTACTTTTTCCACAGAGAAGAACTATTCAATTTTGAACAACCACGAACTCAGATCTTCACCATTGAACCTTAAGAACTCCCTCCTAGACCACCTAGAAAAACTGGAATGGTGATGATTGCATCTTGTAGGACTTTTCTCTTGATGAGACCTTCCTTCAGAAGGTTCTCCTTCATCTGGTAATGGCGATTTATCCTTCTGTAGTTCCCTTGAATTAGTCATTTGTTCCTTTAATTCAAGGACTGTTTTATCCAACTGCTTCAGATGTAAAACTTCACCAGATAAAACCCCTACATCAGCTATCAATTTCTGCATCAATTCACGCAGATCAGTTGGTTCTTCAGTTGAGTTATCAGTCGATCGTGTGCCTTTCACCATGATTCCAAGGATCAAGGGCTCTGATACCAATGTTACACGATTGCAGGAGCTCGATTGAACTTGAGGATCGCAATGCTGGTTCAGGAAAAGCTTCGAGAATTCAACTATGGTTAGAGTTACAGAGAAAGAAGAGAAGAAAAGAATAGAGAGGTTAGGATAGAAGAATATAATTTCATATATGATTGTAATTGTTCATGACAATTGTATTTATATCTATTACAATTGATTGAATTCCCCTTCTATAGATTCTCTAACTAACGACCCTACTAATAGATCCTCTAACTGACAATAGTTAGTTATTCTAACTAACTCTAACGGCAATTTAAATTTCTAACTACTACTCCTCTGCTCGATTCGTTGTTCCAAAAGCGTGTATCAGTGAGAAGAGAGTATACATGTTGAGAGGAATAACCATAACTATCAAAACAACAACAACGACCCCGTGAAATTCCACAAGTGAGGTCTAGGAAGGATAGTGTGTACGCTGATCTTACCCTTACCCCGATGGACAGAGAGGCTGTTCCAGATTCTCAAGAAGACGGAAAAAATGAGAAGAGAAGAGAAGAGAAGAGATAATATATCAGTACCGTCAACATAAACCATAGAAATAATAACAATAACCAGTAATTAAGGCCCGATGCTAGTGAAAAACAAAAGGATAGTGTGAACACAACATTAACCGCTAGCCGACGTCTAAGATGAAGTATCATTTGAGGTGTTTTTCTTTTCTTTAATTGTTGATCACACATGTCAGAATCTTATTGGCACGTAGTATATACTAGTTGAGAAAAAATAATCAAACACTGTAATGGTATGTATTAGACACACTTTTAAAAGGTCAAGTGTGCAATATTATTTTCGCCCATAGAAAGTGTATAACAAGAATTTCGTCCATAGTTAAGGTGTCAACTTAGTATTTTGCCATGTTTCTATCTGCTTTTACTATTTAAGTCATGCTAGTATTGTACATAAATTTGCTTCAAAACATGAGGTCATTGGCTCTGAAACAATTAGGATTAATGTTACGTACAAGAATCAGACAACAAAAGTTAGAATGGAGACAGTTTAATATGGCTAAAGTATCATCACAATCATCCCCTTACCCTTCTACAATCTCTGGCAAGTGAACAAGAGAATATGTCCCCAAATCACTACGATGAAAGAGAAATAGTAGGAAACTACTTCAATAAATTGGAAAATTCAAGTATATAAAGGATGAAAACTGAAACACCATTTGTGTGGATGAATGTGGCGTCATTTTAAACATCCCTCTGCAAATCTATAGTACAGAGCAAAGTGTAAATTTCACTTCGATAAGTTACATGCTGGAACAAGAGGAGAGTAAACTTAAAACTAAAATAGCAGAGGATCATCCAAAGCACTAGTCATTTCACCAAATTGAGACAGAAGCCAAGATAGTGACACAGCCAAAGCTTCTTATCGGAGGAGATATGAACCCAAGGCAAGCAGGGCATATTTTTAGCCGCATATCGCTTCAGGAGCACCACATACCCGGCGGGGGGGAGAGGGGGAAGGGGAAGGAGGTTGAAATCTGGCTTTGGAGATGAAAAATACATCACTGAGGTCATTTTATCAAATTGATAACTGTGGTTACCAAGAGTTTAGCCACACAAAGGGCTTTAATTCTACCAGCACTTTGAAGAATAAGATCAGGGCAATATGACCCCATTCCCTGAGATCACTTGTAGATGAGGGCGTCACGACCAGGCCCAACACCAATGTAATGGATAGGCACTCCAACAAGTTCTTCTATCCTTTCTACATACTCGCGTGCAGCCTTAGGTAATTCTGAATACTTCCTGATGGAAGAAATATCAGTCTGCCACCCAGGCAAGACTTCGTACTCAACCTGGTTGAATGAGATTTAGAGTGAAGATATTAACAAAAGATACAGGACGAGTGAAAGTGGAATGGCAACAAGAACTAAGAAACCGTGCTTATGCTTGTAAAGGATGCCAGAACAGAGAAGATTCCATTACATGCATATAAATAGCAAAGATAGTCAACAAATCATGATATCATGGAGAGGATGACAAGGCAAAAGGGGCTTAAATAGAAAAAATCTAGAAGCCTCGCGTTCTTCTTTTTCTCTGTAGAGTCAAAGAAACTTTCTTCGCCTAGTGGGGTAAGAAATATATCCTAAGAGTAAAACAAAATTTATATCATCATAGAAAGGGCAAAAAAAGTCGTCATTGGTATTGTTTCTTCCTCATTCATAAATATGTCAATCTGTTTTCCTACAACGTTCAGGTTAAACTTTAAATGAATAATCTTGACTTCAAAAGACAACAAAATAGAGGAAAAGAGCTGGTATATTCCAATGAGCCTATATGTAGTTTAAATCTTCAGCACACCAAAAATAAATTAAGACCACTGACATCTTATAAAAACTGGATACAGTGTTTGTGCTAAAAGGCTGGTGCAGAATAAAAGAAAACAGTCTCACCTTGATTTGGTCAAGAAGACGAAGATCAGAAGGAAATGATTCAACTGGTGTACCATCTGGCTGTCTGTAGGAAACACCCAACTGAATTTCTGAAAGATCTGACAACACATCAAGCTTTGTTAGATTTAAAGAAGCAAATCCATTTATCTGACAGCAAAATCTCAGTGCAACTATGTCTAGCCAGCCACAACGACGAGGGCGACCAGTCGTCGTGCCAAACTCTTGCCCGGCAAATCGAAGGAGGTCACCACCTTTACCCAAGATTTCTGTTGGGAAAGGACCAGAACCAACTCTAGTAGTGTATGCCTTAACCTGCAAGCAATATATCAGTTAAAACAAACTGTTTTTATCATCAAATTGCAATAGCATGGTGAACTGTTTCCAAAGTTCACTGTAGGTTAAATCTGAGGCACAGAATTTTAGTCTCTTGCTTCGCATGTTAGATCTACACTCAATAACGATTTTGGAGAAAACTCAATTTCTTTTTATCTCGCAATATTAGCAAGACTTTCTGGCAAAACTGAACATCAGGATTTTCATTCTTTGGTAGCATAGAGAAAAGGGCAAGTTCGCTTACCACACCGATGAGATCACCAACCACTCGGGGAGCAATGCCAAGACCTGTGCAGATTCCACCGGCTGATGGACTGGAGGATGTCACAAAAGGGTACGTTCCAAAATCTATGTCCAACATAGTTGCCTGACCGCCTTCAACCAAAATCTTCTTTTTCTGAGATATAGCATCATTCATGAAGTGTACAGTATCTGTGATGAAGGGTTCCAACCTCTCAGCAAATTTCTTATAGTGTTCCACTTCTTCCCTCAGCATGTCAGGGCCATAATTAAAACCTTTGAACCTTGAAGCTGCATCGGATAGTAAAAGGTCAAGCTTCTGGGGGAAAGTATCCATATGCCTTAAATCACTTACTCTTATGCCATTTCGGATGACCTTGCTTGAATAGCAAGGACCAATGCCTCTCTTGGTGGTGCCAATAAAGGATTTAGCTAGCTCAGCTTCTCTAAGTCCATCTACTTCTTGGTGAAAATCAAATAATAAGTGAGCACGATCAGATACCAAGATCCTTCCTTGACAAGAAACTCCATTAGATTCAAGGCCATCAATTTCTTTAAATAATCCTGGTAGATGCACCACAACTCCATTACCAATAACACATAGAGTTTCCTCATTCAGAATACCCGAAGGAACAAGGTGCAGAGCAAACTTCTTTCCCTCTGAATTGTAAATAGTGTGCCCAGCATTGGCTCCACCCTACCAGAAATCAACATTGAAGGGCTGAGAGTAGAAGAGAAATATTTATCGACCATTAGTGTTTTACTGCCTGCCCCCACCCCCGAATGAGGGGAAAAAGGGAAAGCTTTGTTCTTGGAGCCTAGGCAATCAAAAACTAGATTTATACCGCCATGATTCTCCTCCCACTTCTTTTGTTGACTTCTATATGTCAGTTTTGATTTATACAATTGTTAGTTTTATTACAAGTGTTTGTATGACTTAGCTAAATATTACCATAGTTTGATTTAAAATTTAGGCAAAATATACAAAATTGGCCGGTCAGCAGAAACTAATTGCATTTGCTAGCCAAAAAGTGTATAATATATGTACATTATATGTATATAATTCACATATATACAAAAAGATAGTACATTTTATAGGCTATCATTTTTAGAGCGACTAAGAATGAACATTTCTCTTACAATTTTCAGGAAATCACTGATTTCGCCACTACTCAGACGACAAATGAATTACCCATCTCATTTTTCGAGTTAACTAAAATTAAATATCTCGCTAGAAATTCAATAAAACAAAGGCCATTACTGTTTAAAAAAAAAAAATACGACAAGAAATTAGTTTAAAGGAAATGTTTAGGATATTAGTGAATACCTGACAGCGAGCAACAATATCGAAATGCTTGGCCAAAATATCAACGAGCTTTCCTTTCCCTTCATCGCCCCACTGGCAACCCAACACGCCGGACACCTGACTCAGTGACTCAATTCGACTCAGTTCCGACTCCACCACCGCCGCCGACGGCGGAGCAACCGGCTTCGCGGAGCAAACAATAAAGGAGGAATAAGAAGAAGTTCTCTTCCTTTGGTGGACCTGAAGTAGCCTACAATTGTAGGTCCCACTGAAACCCAGGGCTCCACTCCGGTGAGTGGCTGCCGTAGAAGTGATTGGGGTAGGGTCCAGCCGTAGGGTTGAGAGATTCATGGTGGTCAAGGGGGTGGGTGGGTAGCGAAATTGAAAGAGAAGAAGCGTTTGAGGGTTTAGTTAGGGAAGAAAGATATTATTTGAAAAAATAAATTACGAAATGGAGAAATGAAAGATTTAAATTGTATGTAAAGAGGACTGATATTAGGAGCAAGTTGTTTTTTCTAGTGCAGTACTTGTCAAAAACGCCGAAATTCTGTACTTGTTTGGCCATGTTTTCTAGTGCAAGTTGTTTTCTTTGCGTTTCAACTTAAAATATCCTTGTTTAAGTTTCAGCTCAAATATTAAATTTAATTAAAAAGGGCATTATTCGGGGAATAATTTATTAAATGAGGAAATGGGAGATTTAAAATAAATATACGGGACTGATATTGGAAATAAAGTTGTATGTATAACGAATCTTCGTCTTGAAAGTATTTTGCATTTATGGAGGTTCTGGAAAAGGGCTGCACCTCAAGGAGGTATGATGTAAACAGTCTACCCCGATGCAGGCACCAGAAACTGATTATACAGCTCGAACTCATGATCTGCACGAAAATAATTTTACCATTGCTCCAAGGCTCCCTTTGGGATTGTAGAAGCATGTGTAGTTTTAAAAATGTTTATTAATTTCTTCACAAAATCGACAAATTCCAATAGTAAGAATTAAGAACATATTATGAATATTTCAACTTTTTGATAAAGGGATTTGCACATCATTCCATTTATGATAATCGCTAATTAATCGATTAGAAAGTGGAAATTAAAGACTGAGAACGTATGAGGTCGACGCTAAGAGACTGACTTAAGAAATTACTTAAGTCAAGTGCTTGTGCTATATCTCGTTCGTAATCCCCTCCTGAGAATCACATCACTCCCTTTTCACTGAAGTTCTTAGAAGAGGCAATGCTTCATAATTAGACTAGGGGCCTTATGCCAATCAACATCGTTCGTTCTCCCCGCCTATGCTTCCTACTTCTGACTACTTGCCTTTCCCTCATCGTCATTCCCTTCCCGCTGAAGTTCCTTCTAGATTACTGTCAAATAGGGCCATGGGCATGGATTCTTCTTTGATTGAAGGAACGAGACATAAGAGAACCAGAACCATATCCTTCACACATTCAGTCTGATCTTATCTTCGCTATTGCCCGATCAGCTCCTCTATATCTTGTTCACCATCGAACACCAGCTCATCCGGAAAGAGCCCTATCTCCTTAGGCTTTAATTCCCTTCGAAAAAGAGAATCGATCATCTTCGCCTTCAATTAGGGTCCCTCCTTTTGCTCCTGGCTTCGTCGTTTAGTGGTAACAAGTTTCGTGCATAAACCATTTTAGAGATAGGGTCTTCAAAGTCAACGTGATGCTCCTTGGTCAGATGACCAAGATATTGGCGAATACCACATATAATCGAGGTAAGAGTGAGTAAGACTAGGTTATAGCAAGACAACAAAGGTTAGATAGCTCTTACCGGAGGAAGAGGGTTCATTCATATCTATAGTTTAGGATAGAAAAGCAGACGGTCTCGTATATGACCAGCGCTCTCACCTGATCCTGAGCAGAGGCCTCCGAAGGAGCCATCATCATCTTATTTTCTCAGAACCGCGCCTTCCCGAGCCCGAGGTTGCGCCCATCCCACACAAGGGCAGTAAGGAGTGTGCTAGTGAGTCCGAAGCGAAGGAAAGAAGAACATGAGAGGCATAGAGAGGACTCAAGGACAAGACACGACTCAGACCCCTCATCGAAGTCCCTGAGCTAATATCAATAGCAGTAGATTCAAAGAAAGTTCTTTCTAGAGTAAGAGCCTATTCTGTCTTGCTTTCTGATTCAATTCCGCTGCTAGGGTGAGCTAAACGGTTGAATCTTCATATAATCTTATTAACTGCAAATTATTTTATCATTTTGTTTGTTTTTGAGGGGCCCTCTTGTTTGGTCCTTTGGTTTTATCTAAGTCAGCTAGTGCTGGCCTTACAAATCGAGAAAGCACGTACAAAAGAAACGCTCTCTCGGTCTCAAATTCTCAATTTATGCTATTTACTTTCTTTCTTAATATGTTCTAAGAAAAGATGATATTTTTTTACATTAAAAATTTTATATTAAATTTTATATTTTTATCTTTAATGAGATGATTTAGCAACATAAATATTTATGATTTGGTTTAAACTGCAACTTAAAAAATCATTCTTCTTTAAACTCCATTCTCAAATCTGAAAAATCTTACTCTAAAATGACTAGGTGAGATTAAAAAAATAATAATTGAAAAGGTTTGTAGTAATTTTAATCTAGAATGGCAGGCTTGATAATAGGTATAATATATTGTATATTGAATGTGCAACACTGTTATACAACATTGATTTTTTTTATTTATTCGGATTCTTTTCGACTTTAATGCAGTGGACCTTCTTTTGAAGTAAGTTCCTTTTTCACTATAGTGCTTTTAGTTTTGTTAAATGTTTTTTATTTTTTTTTTATTTTTGCTCAGTTTTCCCTTTTGCTTTTGTATAGATTTTTTCTTTTCGCTTCTAGTTCGTATCCTCCGTGTTTACTGTTAACATTGGCTTTTTCTTTCCTTTTTTTTTTTTGAAAAATGATATTGTATAGCCGTTGTAAAAATAATAGTCGAAAATTATATAAAATTTGTATATTTTTTGTATATATATACATTATGTATGTTATATACAAAAATTATACAAATTTTATAAACTTTTTCGGCTACCAGATGTAAATAGTTTCTGACGCAGGCTAAACGTGATAATACCCCCCTTATTTTTGCTGGTGAAATACTATATACATTATAACAAACAACAACAACAACAACAACTCAGTAAAATCCCACCAGCGGAGTCTGGGGAGGATAGAGTGTACGCAGACCTGATATATAATTATAATATATTTCATATATAAATTTATACAAAAATATACATCATTATACATGTAATGCACATGTGCAATTAAAACTAAAAATGAAAGTTTTACGCTTTCTTGTATAATCATGATAAAGTCGATTTCTTTGTTAATTTATCTGTCAAATCACGAACCTTAGCAGCAAATTCTATCATAGTTTCATTTTTGCTTGCACTCTTTGGAATTTGGGAAAAAAGAAAATTTAGATTTTTTGGAGTTTGCATATTTGTAGTTGCAACATGAATTTATATGATCGATTTAAGCTAGATGTGTATAAAGAATTAAAAATCATACAAAATTCGCCATAAAAGATCTGGAGAATCAAGTATTTTGTACTTGAGCCTATTATCTTTTGAATACATACTGCAAGAACTAAAATCACACAAAATATTTTGTCTAGGCCACCAATTTAAAAAATATAGGTGTGCGAATTGTATTTATGTGTAATTTTCTCTTAATAATACGAACAGACGGGGGAATTATATGTAAAGCATGTACATTAATATCTTCTTCAAAAGAGAAAAACATATACAAAATGAACCAACTTTAATAGTATTTGTTATGAGGACCTTTATATATAATGGTATAAGATCTTTTTTTTTTATTTTATAGAGAAAGTTTTGCTATATTCTTCTATTTAAATAGCTATTCTAAGTTCTAACAATATTACGTACCAAGCTTTTTGGCAATAATTCAAACATTTTTTTCCGTTTTCTATTTAAATACATCCAACGTAGAGGAGACTCGCAAAACTTATTCATTAAAGGGGAAATATCAAAATATAAGTAGGGTTACCTGCTAAATATTAGTCGTTTTGGCAAATTAAATTTGTTTCAAAATATTTTACGTTTTAGAAAATAAGAAGTCATTTAATTATTATTTTTCCAAATTTCCAAAGAAATGAAGTATTAATTGAACGAGACATCGAAAGGAAACACAGAAGATAATATTAGAAAATGTATAAGGCATTCATTCACACAAAACAGCACCTGAAATTTATTGGATAAAGAACCAATTTCATCATACAACTTTCATCTTCTTCACTGAATATTTTCCCCTTTGGGAATCAATTATATGAATTATCTATAAACATGAAACAAAGGGTACGAGTTGTTCCCTAATTAAGTGGCTAATTTTCACCTTCTACAAAATATAGCTCCTAGAGAAGCTAATTCATTTACAACAACAACAATAAATACAGTGTAATCTCATACGTTGGGTCTGAGGAGGATAGTGTGTACGCAGACCTTACCTCTACCCTGAGCAGGTAGAGAGGGTGTTTCCGATAGATTCTCGACTCAAGGAAAGATGAAAAAAGAAGTAAGTAGCAAAAAGCGGCAAGCTAATTCATTTACATGTATAAAAAATGGCCCAAGTAAGAATAACAGAAGACATGCTTTGGCTTAAGCTGTCACTGCACAGAAAGTATTTGACTAAAAGAATTGGGTATATACCGACCAAAAGTTGTCTTGCTGCAGCTGTATACTGGCTGAGAGCACACTTTCTAATGCAATCAATGCCTTCCTTGTGCTGTATCCTGTTTCAGGTCTTTTAAATATAATGTAGTTTATCTCTCTGTTCGAATCAAGCATTCTTTAGGTAATCCGAATTCCTTTTTCTGCAGCAGAAATTGTCGTCTCCAAGGATCATTATGCAACTTGTAGTGCAAAACCTAAGCAAAAACCACTCAGTATCATTTAAACAGCTGTAAGAAGAAATCGAAATTACATACTATTATTCCCGGAAATATGGAATTATTGGCGAACTTGCACATGTACTAATCAAGGTATTTTCTTCTTTTCTATAGGTTTTTCTCGTTCATCTCTTGCATTGAGAAGAACAGAAAAAACTTCAGACTTTTGGTTTCTTCCCCATCCTTTTCCTAGTTCCTGAGCAAAGAATGTATGCTTGAAGCTACGCCGTTCTTGTCAATCAAACACGTGTTGTGAGAATGGTCAAATGGTTTAGTCAAACTTTAAACTGCGCAAGGAAGAAACTTAATATAATCACTAAGTTAAAAAAGACCTTAGGCAGATCCAAGATTTGAACTTTATAGGTTCAGGATGCCACTGAAACCCATACTGGGTTCAGAGTTTAGGTTTTCTTTGTTCATATTTAGTAAATTTCTGAACACATACATGATCTAAACCAAACCGCTATTAGGTTCGGCTGAACAAGTAGCTTTTAATTGTACATCCGCCCTTGCTTACTGGATTATAAAAGGATGTTAGGAGATTGATATTGACTAAAGTTAAATTAAGGTAGTATGCTCAATCAGCCAAAGGAGACGTTAGGGCTTTTAGAGGAGGAGAATGATGGTGACTTGGGAATATAAAGTTAAATTAAGATAGTAAGCTTCTCAACCTCAATATTTTTCTGTATATGTAACACATCTAAAGTCATAAAAGCATTAGAGAAAACATGATATATACCTGTATGAATGTGGCAAAGACATCATCTTCCTCTAGCTGCAAAAATTTTAGACCCCAATCCTCAACACTCCCACGTAAAGCCTTTTGTCTCTCAGCTTCAAGCACAACTGAATCCCGATACAAGAATCTTTGCCAAATTTTCTTCACATTCGCCAATTTAAGTTCTATTTCTGTCTCGTTAAAACTCTACAAGGAGTAAATTTATTATCAGTCAATCCTAGTTACGCCTACCATGAATTAATCGAAAACTTCTACATTGAGCTGAATACAGCATAGAGTTACCCGAAGAATGTTTAATAGATTGGGTATTTCATCTTCACGTATCCTAACGGCAAAACTTTCGTAGTTGAGAAAATTCTCGTATGGCAGGTATATACCGTCCTGAGCATAGGGAAATGGAAGTCAGACACACAAGACATAAGAGTAAGTATTCAAAAGCTTCATACGAAGGCGCTTATCTGTCGCAATCCACTGGAATAAAGCATGCCACAATAAAGTACCTGAATTACCACAGGAATGCACCCTTGCAAAATACTATCTTCCATTCTTCCACTCCAACCATCCCCAGGCATAACCCCGCAAAAGACAGAACTTGCCAATTCCTCGTGGTAGTTCCCAGCACGTAATGGTGTAACTATCACATCTTCTGCATGCTGCTTGCCAAGCTTACCATCCTTGTTAAGGGTTGATCCAAATTCTTCGGCCACTTTTTGCCTTATGCCCATACTATACCTGCAGATTTCACCATTAGCCTCACTAATATTAACTTTGTTAAAAAAACTGTGTGATAAGGGTGATCGATAAACCAACAATACAAATGGCCAACATGCTCTCTTTTAGCCTTCAGATCACTTACGTAGCTTCTGGTCTTCCATTTTTATAAGCTGGTCCAAGATTTCCATTAAAATAGAAGAATGTCTTCCGCTTCTCACGAGGTCTGCATGCATATTTGTCCAACATATGTGGTCATGTCTCATGGTCAATATAAAATAAAATCTGAACTAAATGCATTTGAAAGGAAAAACTACCTGGACCATAGTTTAGCCTCTAAGGAACCTTCATCAGGTCGTTTCCAAGCTGGAAGTACGAGATCTTTATGAGGGTCAAAGCAGTGGTGGTTTCCTCTTCTATCCGAGGAAATTGAATCCCAGTTATCAGACCAATATGCTGTTGTTGAATGGTTATGCTTTGAGTTTGTATTACCCCAATGGACCAACATCATGCTGTTCCATATCTCTTTCGGAGCATAGCAAGCCCCTTCATCCCATGAGAAGAACTGCCCTTGACAGAAGAAAGATGAAATCAGTGACATCAATACCATAATAGTTTTACCACTTCTTTCCTTGTTCATTAGTTTTGTCTTTCTTTCTTCTATGGATGTTTAAGCATCTCTAATTAATATTTGGACAACTTTATAGAGATCATACCCAGATGTGATCCTTTCCAGATGAACGGTTCCAATAAGGATACTGTGAAATAATATGATCATAAGCCTTTTTATAGAATTCCAGCGTCAGAGAACTTCTTAACCCCTTGTGTTCCTGAAATTGATCATAGAGAAAGTGTAACCTAAGTACATGTTCAAGCCATGACATAGGCATTTCCATCGCAATAACAAATGTAAAAGTAGTTTCATGATGCCCGATATATGGCAGTAGGATCCATAAACCGCAGAATCTAATGTTCTTTACACGTAGACAGAGCTTGCGGGAAGGACATCAAACGGATATTATGATTTAGGTCTGCACGCTATGTGAACTTGTCAACAGTCAAACAAATCTGCTCACTACATGTTTTCAGAAAGAGGTATATATTGTACAGGTGATTCGTTTGACAGAATAATACAGAAAAGTAATACACACCAATACCTGCATACTCAAATGTGGAGCATCATCAGCACGAGTTATAATACATGAATCAAGAACTGGAACAAAGAAAAAATCTGCTTCCTCTCCATTCAATGTCCGATGAGAGCTAGCTAACATGCTCTCATAGAGTGCCATCTACGAAAAAAACTTAAGCATAGTTAATAAATGTCATACCCAAAAATTTAATTGTTCTAGAGTCACCTAAGATCGTTACCTGCGCGCCATACAGCTGGTCAGTCCATATTGTAGCATTTCTGTGATCATATATTCTGTTCACACATTCCAGTTTAAAGTGCCGTCCCTGCATTGGAAGCAAATATGTATTAGAATTTTACTCTTCAACCGAATAGATAAGATTGGCAGAAGAAGATGTTCTAACCTCTAGAAGAAGACTGTTGAAGTCTGGAGGCAAGTCATAAACATATATGAGGGGCCTTCTCTTCTCCACCATAGCAACTAGATTGACAAGATTTCCAACGCTGTTCACATTCTCAGGAACGTTGACCTGTGATGGTAGTAGCCAGTGAGGCCACTCTCTAATGGATGACAAGACGGATGGTACACTGCAATCTGCTCCGAACCAACCGCTGTTACACTGGAATATGTAAATAAAAGGAGCTTGCGTTACAATAGACCATGTTAAAGAAGCTCCGCTTTGTACACTCACAGTACTTTCTCAGCAAAGATAAAGTTGTCAGAAGGAAACTACATGTTTGTGTGGGTATAAAGAAGGGACATGTTTCATACTTTGACACGAGGATAATGACAACGTGATCTAAAGGGAAGTGTCTACTAGACAACTTTCAGAAAAATTAAACAAAACAAAAGCCAGGTAGTGAGAAAAGAACGATTAAGGTTAAATTCTGTAATCAACATCTAAATCTCAGTCAAATACTTTTGAAACTTTCCTCGCACAAAAGACAATGAGGACTAATTTTACCTGACAAAATCCACCTCGACACAACCCGTGGTCTGAGCATTGATTTATACAAGTGCTTAGAACAGACACCTCACAGAATCGACCCCACAGACCATCATACTTGCAATCACACTCCTCTTTGAAAAGCACTTTGGAAGCATATGCTTCGGCAGGATCCACGTTACACCATCCTCGTTTGCTCCCATTGGTAGTGAAGACATCGAGATCAGCTTTTGTCCAGTCAGTCATAGGAGAACCACCAGGTTCAGATGGAGAACTGAATCACATCTACAAGCAATTACTTCCAAGATTCTTGCTATGCAAGAGAGCCAAATAAAGGTTACTTGAGAATTATATAAGCTTACTTGATTGTAAAGCCACATGTCTCAGCAAGCGGACGATTTGGGTATTTTGTGCCTTCCCCACAAAAGCACATGGCTCTTGTTGTGTCGCAATAAGCAGGACAGATTGAGACAACCCAATGCCCAAAAGGTTCCTCCTTTGGTCCAGGGTAGTTGCAGCTCAACTCCTGCCTCTCTGCACAATCTTCACCTGAAAAGATATGGCATTATGTGAAACCGCAATCTAAATAGGCGCTAAACAACAAGTGCAACCAGGTCAAAATCCTACGGTAAGAAAGCAAAAAAAGGGATAAGTACTTCAAGAAACATGTGATAAAGTTAATACAGCCTTTAATTTGTATATTTCTTTGTAAGAAAGATATCAGTATTTGTCACAAGCCAAAAGAGCTTTCATATTTCTTTTTAGGAGACAACATGTTATCACCCCCTTGCAACAATGAAAAAGAGATGAAACCAATAAAATCATCAACATGAACCAAAATTACCAAGTATTTGCAAGTTAGTTGTTGGCTATTTAATGCACAAAATAAATGCCACTTTATTTTACGCCAAAGACGCAACTTGCAAAGAAAAGTCAGATGGGGGTTCTAGCAGAGGCAGAGCCATGATTTCAACTTTATGGGTTCTGGATTAAAACGACGACTTGAAGTACTAATAACTGGATTCTAAATTTAATATTTGTACATATTTAATGAATTTTTGATATAAATACATTGTTTGAGCAAAAGCTACTGGGTTCGGCTGAACCGTACTCGGGCTTCTAGCGCCGCCCCTAGGTTGTAGGAGAGTTGTATCCGGTGAATCCTATAATACCATGTTCAAATCAAAGTCACAGCAGCCAACTCCTAGCATTTCACAGCATGAAAATCTTACAATAACATCATGCACCTTGACATTACAGACCCAATTTCATTAAAAATACGTAAACATAACCAAATCTTTGGTGTCTTCAGGTAAAGGGGGTAGTATTCTGCTTATTCCTATTCACTGCATGCCATGACCAAAGTTTTATTTTCCATATCATGAACACACTAATCAAAATCACATGTTCTAAGACAAAAATTGATATAAGGAGCGAAAAGGTTTACAAACCAGTGAAACCATGAAAGCAGCGGCATTGACCCAATTCGTGATTGCAGATGCCTTGATGACTGCAATCATTCCTGCAGCTCTTGCCACTGATTTGCTGATACAAGTACACTCATAATGAGCTAAATTATCTCGGGAAACAGATTAACAGAAACTAAGAGCAACATAACTTGACCTTGCTGGATTAGATACTAAATGAAGATTCTATCCATTGATGAATCAGTTACACTAATGAGTGTAACTTACCAAAAACATCAACAGGCAAGAAGCTTCACATAAGTAATCGAAAGACAGCAGTTCACAGTTTCCTATGTAGTTTTTTTCTTTGTGCACATACCTCAACGACTTTAACTGCAGAAGTATTTGAATCGCAACCAGCTAACCACCGGCCAACCTCAGCCTTCCATGGAGCACCTCGATATACCACAGAATTGTGTAAATCAGAAGGAAAATTGACATTCAGATCAACCATTGGGATGGGGCTTCTCGATCCAGGATTGTGTTCACTTCCTTCGGTTGATATATTGTCTGTTGCATTATTCTTTCTACCTTCAATTGACTTAATATCTTTCAGACTAATCTTTTCTCCTTCATTGGATCTATTTATAGGTACACAAGAGTTCTGAACCGGACTAAAGTAGTCCAAGGAAGGCACAACCGGGTACATGAATAAATGAACCACTGAAACCAATGTCACAATTGAAGCAACTGATGCCAAAAGGGACCATGAACACCTCCATTTCTGGAAAGAGAACATGATCCCTCAAACAATCTTTACTTCTTCCTATTCAAATCTTGATTTTACTTAACACAATCTAATTCTTTTCCACCTGCAAACCCCTTGAAGCAGCGTCAACAACCTTCCCAATATTCATAGGAAGTATGAAAAGCTACAAAATATAACAACTTTAACAGCAAAATACACCAGAATAAGTGCATTAAATAAAGCAATCACTTCCTCATTAGATTCTTGATACAAACAGAATAAGAAGCTAACTTCGGTGAGGCAATAACACAAACTTTCACTTAAAAAAGAACAGATTTTTATTCAAAAAAGTAGCAAAAATATGTCTAAATAGCAATAAAGCATTTCAATACTCGAGAAAAACAAAACTTCAGAAACTTGCATTAGTGCCCCAAATACAAGCAAACCATGTAAATGCAAGAGAAATAATGAACAACTAACCACTTCAAGATCTGAAATAGTAGCTTCTTTTGCAGGATCAAGAACCTAAAATTGAAGCAAATGAATAAGCAAAAACCCCCATCAAATTTACAGTAAACTTTAACATATTTATACTGCTTTTAGTCAACCATACATACCCAGAAAGAGAAAGAGGAGAAGTGGGGTGACATATGAATAAAATATGCAGCTTACTTTTCAACATAATATACACTTGTGCCACAAGCAGTTAAGCACAAAAGGTTTTTGAATAGCTTGAAGGGTTAAATAATGAATTATTTTTATGGTCAATATGATTATAATTTACAGCTTTCCTCAATGGCTTTGACAGGAAGTGTTGTTTTCCCGGTGTTCTTGGTTACTTTTCATATTGTGAATTCTTCCTTTTATTTCTTTTATTTTGCCAAAATTACTTTCAGTTGCAAGATTTAAACAAAGTGGAGTAGTAGTTTTCTACTTGTAACTTTTTTTTATAAAAGAAATTGCATTGTCTATTTTAATACGAGTCTCCCGGAAACAGCCTCTCTATCCGCTTCGGATAGGAATAACGTGTACGTACACTCTACCTTCTCTTATTGTATTTTAATTTGAGTTTAACTTTAATAAAGGTGTACAAAATATTTAAGCAATTAGATAATCTAAAAAATAATTAATGTGATGTGTAACTTGAAAACTGAATTAACCTGTTATAACATTTTAAAAATATAGTGATACTGTAAAATTTTAGGATTCATTTGCTTTGAGACAAGATTGTTCCAAAATTATAATCTCACATTATAGAAAATGCCATGATTCTAGTATAACATTTGTATTAGTATTAGCTAATATCAGTAACCAAACATAGGATAAATATTATCCCAAATTTTATACGTATATTAAAATCCTAATCTTAATACCTAAACAATCCCTTAATGCATTACAATCCTTTTGATATAACACAAACATGTATGCTAACATTAATATAATAATAATAACGTTTCAATTTCAGGTCACACCAATATATGAATCATTTGGCTCCATTTGTGCCTATTGTACGATTCAATAATTTGTCTTTTAGGATATATGAGAATTTTTTTTTAAAAAATTTTCACACCTATCGATGTATTATAGTAGACTCTTTTGACCAGACTTATCGCCAGTTTCTTCAAAGTCAAAAGTATTTTTTTTATAATTTCATTTTTCAAAGTTGAAGTGTTTGATCTAAGCTTTTAAAAGTAATATATATATATATTTTTGGGTAGAAGCAGAAGTAATTCTGGAGAAGTGGGAAAAGTCAGTTTCTTCCCAAGAATATTTTTTTGAAAAGCACATTTGAGAAAAAGACATTTACAAACTCTTTTTAGAAATTTGGCCAAACACAAATTATTTCTCACCAAAAATACTTTTGAGAAAAAATACTTTTTCAAAATAAACCGATTTTGAAACTTGGCCAAACAAACTATTACCAATTTCAATTTATTAAGAGCTAAAAAAACATTAATTGGAATGGGAAGGAATATGACAGATCCATTAACTCAAAAAAGGATCATAGGAATATCCATATTTCTTTATTACTTCCATCATTTTGAAATGATTTTTAGAGTTGGCTTCAATCACTTCTGCAAAATGTTTGTGTTTAAATGATCTAAATATGACATTTTATTATATCTAAATAGCTAATTTGGTTTTCTATTTCACTACGAAAATTTATCAATTTGAATCTTTCTAATAAAAGAAACATGACTCTATTGATATTTTTTTTTCTACCTTACTTCTAGATTTCTTTTTCTTTTTCTTTTCCTAGATTCAATATAAAGAATATCAAGCTTTTCTTATCCTAAAGATTTTCCTTTTATTGATACCTCTTTGTTATTTGTATTTGTATTTTTCTACAGTATCTTTCCTCTGGAAAATTACTATATACTACTACTATTTCTTTCATTTTCGTTTCTATTTCCTTCCATCTAATGCATTTGATTAACAATTGATATCAACAAATTCCTTGCAGTTTGTCAATGACTATTTATATTTCAAATAGCATATCTAGCTGTTATAATTGTCAATATTTAAGGTTTTTATCATTGAACCCGTAATATTCTTAAACCCACCCTATAAATGGTCCTCCGTTTTTTACATTAAATAAAATTAGACTGCAAGCATTTAAATTTGGTTTGTTTAACAATGGGATGTTTTTTTTAAAGTTCTTTTATGGCATAGTTATTACTTATTAGTTCCATATATTTCTTCCTTTTCACCACTATGCCAGAACCCAGCAGGCATCAGAGAAAATTAATTATTTATTTTCTTAATAGGAATTATATCGTCAATTTGATTATCATGTGTTTCTTCTATTTTGGAACTGAAATGGGGTGCATATCAATTACTTTTGGTTTAAAAAAAGCATTTAAATTCTATTTTAAAAAAAATTAAAACTGGGAACTATTTTTATTTCAAATGTTTAAAAAGATTAAGTAAAAACCTTATATCATTAACCCTACGAGGGAGCAGTATAATTGTCTGAAATTTGATCAAATAAATTGAATTATCCCTAATTAAATTGTTAGTTCACTGATAAAGCACTTATTCTTGCATTAAGAGTTGTCAAATTCAATTATCACCAATCTTTTGTCTTAAAAAAAAATACCATTTTTGAAAAACAGTTGTTTCTTGGATCTGATCTCAAGGATCAAAGCCAAGAATGATATATGCTGTCACTTGTCAGCAGTCTGTTTATTTAGAAAATTTAAATGAATAGTCCAATAAGATTTAAACACGTGAAATATCCTATCAATTTGCAAATTGGAAGCTATATATATAAAATATATTCACGATATAATTTATTTCTATATAATATAAATGTCAAACTTCACGTTATGGTGAAGAAGTGATAGGCTGCAAACCTATGATTAGTTTATTTCTACATCTTGACTAAATTTACAAGAGTTGAGATGGTGTTTTAAAATGTTTTTAAATTCGTAAAAGCAATATTTATTAATTAAATAGATTAAACCGCCTACATGTTGCAACCACTTGGACCAAATAATTGAATAAGAAAACAAAGCAAGAGAAAGGAAAGTTTGTTTTCCTAATCTTAATAACTTCGATAATGCTATGTCAATAATACGATTTAAAAATGCTTTCCTCCTCTCTATACATTATTGTTTGGTTTTCCATTTTTTATTAGTCTCCTTCCTTTACTTTTATTTTCCAATTTAAAATTATTCACTAGTAAAGTTTTCACCAAAACATCACAAGTGACTTTTGATTGTTTCATGTATTAACTCGGACATATTGTGAACTTTAAATGGAAATGAGTAGTGTGAGAATATTGTTTTGAGGATGATGTAGGTTGAAGAAGTTCCCGGGAGCAAGAGAAGTTGGAGACCGGACATGATCTAACTTCAAATTTACACAATCCGTAACCTATAAAACACAATCCATGTGTAACGATTCGATCGGTCGTTTTGTGTAATTGTGTTCCGTTACCTCTTTTATTGCTTTACACTTGTGTGTTTATGACTTTATGACTTGCGGGGTGGATTAGTTTCGTTCCGAAAAACTTTCGGGTTGATTTGGACTCTTGATTCTAGACTTAGAAGTTAAAATTAGAAAATGTTGGCCAAACTTTGACTTTTGTGAAAACGACCCCAGAACTGTGTTTTTATGACTCCGATAGTTTTGAATCGTGATTTCGGACTTGGACATATGCCCGAAATTAATTTTGGAAGTCCGTAGGTTGAATTGTGTTGATTTGCCGTTGGGCAATTTTTAGTTGAAAAGTTTGACCGTAGGTTGATTGATAGCTATTGAGCTTGGAAATTTATTTTGGGACTTGGAATAGGTCATTTATGGCATTTAGAACTCGTTTGTAAAATTTGGCGTCGTTTGTAGTTGATTTGATAGGATTCAGACGCTTAGTCAAAATTTTAGAAGTTCTTGAAATTCTCTTTGATAATCATGCGTTTTAGAGTTAAATTTATAGTTTTAGATGTTATTTTTGTGTTTTGATCGCGCGAGCGAGTTTGTATGATATTTTTTAGACTTGTTTGGATGTTTGGTTTGGACTTTGGAGTCCCGAGGGCTCGGGTGAGTTTCGAACGCTTAACGAAGTGTTGTTAGAATTGAAACTTGTTGTTTTTCTGCATAGGTCTCAGATCTCGCAATTGCGAGGTCTGAGTTCGCATTTCCGAAGGTTGGCCAAGTCTGCTGGGTTCGCAATTGTGACCCAATGTTCGCATTTGTGAAGTGCACCTGGGGAGAGCTTCTTCGCATTTGCAATCAACATAGTCGCATTTGCGGAGGCTTCATTGTTCGCAATTACGAACTATTCATCGCAATTGTGATGACAACAGAGATGGAAGGACTTTGAATTTGAGAGTTATTATTCTCATTTGCGGGGTTCACAATTACGAACTCCAGGTCGACAATGAGACATCTGCGACTAGACAAATAGCTGAAGGACGTGATTTTTGAGTTCATTCTCTCATCTTTGAACCCTAGACTCGGTAGGAGGCGATTTGGAGAGAGAATTTTCACCAACAAACCTTTGGTAAGTGATTCTAATCTATTTCTAATCATATTCTATCAACATATCTTTGATTCTAACATCAAAATCATGTGAATCAAAGTAGAAATTGGTGAAACTTTGCCAAAGTTTTTGAAAAATAAGAAAGTGAGTTTTGAGAGTCGATTAGGACTCGAATTTTGAAACTAATCACATATATGAACTTGTGGAGTCATGGGTAGACAAAATCTACCACTGGACCCCGATTTTGACCGGGTGGACCCCTGGTTGACTTTTGTTGACTTTTTGGAAAAAGTATAAAAATCTTAACTTTCTCTACTGCAATTGAATTCCCTAACATTGTTTGATGATATTGAGTCGATTTTGGTTCGATCTGAGCTGTGTGGAGGCATATTTTAAGGGAAAAACTATTTCCGAGTGTTGAATTGGTATAATTAAGGTAAGTGTTCTGCCTAACTTCGTATGGGGGAACTACCCCTTAGGATTAGTATTGTTTTACTCAATTGTGCTAAGTGTAATCCGTGCATGCAATGTGACGAGTGGGTACACAGGTTGCACGTAGTATTTGAACGGTTTATGCTTTATGCTACTTAGACGATTTCAATGCTTAAATTGAGATGCCATATTATGTTCTAAATTCTCATGGTCAAATCATCCTTAATTGTGTTAGACTATGCTTAAATGCTTTAGTTGACGTGTCTAGTATTTGATCTACATCTTACTTGCTAAATTACCCCATGCTTTAGTTGAAGTGTTGTCCCCCATATTGTCACATGTTATCTTTTCATTGTAAATTATCATCGCTGAATTAATTGTTCATGTTGCCCCTTTATTTGTTGACTTACGTTATTTGATACTCACTGTTGAAGATTATTTCCTTTATTGTGAGTTAGTCTAATTTAATATCACGGTTACACATTGTTTTCTCATTGTTGAATTATTTGGTGTTAAGGTTGTGGAAGTTACTAACACGATGATGTGATGTTGGTTATTGTTGAAACATCTATCCTATTGAGCATTTTCGATCCATTATTGTTGTTGATATTCTTGTATACTTTGTGGTGGAGCCATGAACTATTATTGTGGAAACATTGATATTGTCGTTGTTGGCAAGTTGTGGTGCGTGTTGTTATTGTGATATGATATTGATGCGCATGCGGCAGTATAAGGCTTGGGTTGATGTGCATGTGGCGGTATAAGGTGGGACTTATGTGCGTGGTTGCTTGTAGGGGAACTACGCGAAGCCACGTGGCGTCATAAGGTGAGCTAAGGTGCGTGTATCTATTTCGGAAAACTGTTTTCAAAATCTATTTTCAAATGTAAGGCTCACGCGACGATATAAGAAAAGATTGCAGTTAAAATTGAGAAATGTGAATACGAGGCTGTGCAACGGTTGTTATTCTTGATTATACAAGGTGGTACCTCGGTTTGATCTCTTTATACTCGAGGTGGTACCTCGATGTGTTTCTTGTTGTCGTTTCATGTTGCAAAGTATTGTGGAAGGAATAATTCTTGTTGTTTTATTCTTTACTATTTTAGTAGTTGTAGTCCGTACATAATCATTGCAGCTCTTTAGTTGCTTCTTTTATGCTATTTTTATTGTTAATTTTCGGTACTAGTTCTTGCTATCATCTTGTTCCGTATAAGATATTCTTCACTTTCCGTTACTTATCTGTATTACATTTTATACTGTCTATTTTATATCCTAGTAGGTGTCTTGACCTGACCTCGTCACTACTCTACTTAGGTTAGGCTTGATATTTACTAAGTACCGTTGTGGTGTACTTATGCTATGCTTCTGCATATCTTTTTGTGCAGATCCAGGTACATCCGCTCGTACCGAATAATAGAGATTTCCTGCTAGTTGCTTTTACCGGAGACTTCAAGATATGCCTGCTCGGCGTCCGCAGGCCTCAGAGTCACCTTCCCTTATTTTCATTACTGTTGTATTTTCTTTCGGACAGTGATGTAGTAGTACTCCAGTTATATTCTATAGAGCTTATGACTCAGTTCCACCGATTTTGGGGTGTGTACTTGTAAGATTCTATTTTCAGATGGTTTTATCTATTATTCAGTCGCTTTCAGTAACTTGTTATTATTATTTATTCAGTTGTTGTAATTTGTTAGGCCTATCTAGTCGTAGAGACTAGATACCATCACGACATCCTTCATAGGAAATTTGGGGTTGTGACACTCAAATTTTGAACCCTCTAAAATCTAGTTTTTAATATAATTAATTATGTGATAATACAGCTAACCCTAGCATTACAACCAAAAGGATTCATATTCTAAATTTTATCGGACGTAGCCTATATTTTATATATTTTGAAAGTTTTATTTTAGCCGGCAGGTGTTGCTTCAACTGACAATTAACTGCCTCGGAATTATTCAACCTTCCTCCTAATATTATGAAGTAATTCCTTATATCAACATGGTTTAGGTATTTGATTTTGGGAAATTGAATGTTTAAAAATGGAATTTAGATAAGATCTGAGGTGGGTTTACGAGGAAGAAAAGAGGTGTGGGTGTAAGAAAACATAGATGGAGATGAAAAAAATGAGGAAAGAATATACTGTTAGCTTTCTGATTAGGCAAGATTTAGGAGTGATACAAGGGATAGAGCAATTATAGAACAGAAAAAGAATAAAATTTTCTGACTCATATTTTACACTATTAAATATTGTGTAAAATATGATCCTTACTTGTTCAAATATTGTGCTGATGGTCTCATTAGAAGAAGTGCCCCTGAAGTAGAAATGAGCAACATTTTATACCATTGTTATGACGGTGGTGTTGGCGGCCATTATGCAGCTAACAAGACTGTCTCCAAGGTGTTAGATATTCTTTTCAAGGATGCGAGAATTTATGTTGTCTGATATATGTTAACAAACATGTAACATCTCCAAAAGAGATGAAATGCCCCTGCAGTCTATTCAACTATGTAAAATATTTGATGTGAAAATAGATTTATGGGCCCCTTTTTCTCCATATTATTTATATGAATATGTCACAATCCGAAATCCCAATCACGGAACTGTGATGGCGTCTAACATCCGCTCGTTAAGCAAACCAACAATAGCTAAAGAATTAACCACTTTAACAATTTAAAAGCAAGATATTAAGAATTAAAGACTCAAATACTCTGAATACATATAATAAATCCATAAGTAATGTTTTCTATACTATTCCTAGAAATCCGGAGTCACAAGTACATGAGCGACTAAAATACTAAAAATAAAGTCTGAAATGAAATACAACTGCCCAAAATGATATAAACAGTAAACAAGATAAGAAGGGGACTTCAGGGACCGTGAAAGCCGAGCAGCTCAACTTCAAGTCTCTTGGATAGATCATGTCCGAGCAATCTCCATTATGCGCTGCCAGGACCAACATCGGGATCTGCACAAGAAGTGCAAAAGTGTAGTATGAGTACAACCAATATCATGTATTCCGTAAGTGTCGAGCCTAACCTCGACGCAGTAGTGACGAGGCTATGACAAGGCACTCACTATAAACTTGTACGAATAATAAATAGAAGAACATAGAAATATAGAAAAAATGGATAAGCTCGTAACAACGGGAGAACAAGGTCAACTAACAGAGGGCCCTAGAATAACATCATCTCGTAACCTTATATCACAGTAAAAAAAATTAGAACATCACAACTACATTAGTTACAACACATCATTTCCCGTTTCGGCGAGTAATCCGATACGAATATTATTTTATTTCCTTTCTGTTGCGGCGCACAACCCGTTTCCAATATCATTTTAGTATCATTAATAGCTCAACACAACAAATTTCGAAACCTCAACATAAAAGAATCTAAAGCGTATAAATCACCAAGGAACTTGGAGTACAAACAGAGAACAACCAACAACTCATGTTCATAAAGTATCCTCACATCGTAAGCCAACATGAACCTCGACAAGTCATTAGCGCGAAAATATCCAAGGGCTCACACAGTCGGAAGGCAAGTAAATACATAAAGCAATAAAGACATTCATTTAATACAGGTGAGAGCATATTGCAGGTAAATCAGGTAATAATCGAGGAATGAATAAGTAGAATATGTAACAATTAAATGAAAGATAACAAGTACATCATAAATAACAAGTAATAAAATATAGCAATCAAAGCATGTAATGAGATTTAAAAAGGAATAAATGATGGCATAATAATAAATAGCACATCACGCATGCTTGAACCCATGCCAACGCATATACACTTGTCACTTTGCATATTGTGACGATCCGATAGGTGATTTTGAGTACTAGCCTTTATTTTGTGTTCCGAGACCTCTATTAGCTTTATTTGATGTTTATCGCTTTATGTGTGTGGTCCATGTTGGTTTTTAAAAAGCTTTTACGTAAAATTTAGAAGCAAATGTGATTTTTGGCCTAAAATGAGACTTGAGTTGACCACGGTCAACATTCTCGTTAAACGATCCCGGATCAGTGTTTTGACGATTCCAGTAGGTTGTATGATATTTTTGGACTTGTACGCATGTTTGATTGGGGATGGGGCGACCTGAGCGCATTTCGACGCGTTATGTAAAATATTATGAAAATGAGTTTTCAAGTTGAAAATAATGAGCTTTAATGACTGGCTCTTGTTATTTGATGTCATTTTGATGAATTGAGGTGGCGAGCAAGTTTGTAGGATGATATTACACTTGTCTGCATGTACGATTTGGAGCCCGCAGGGCTCGATGGAAGTTTCAGATGAGTTTGGATGGTTTTGGAACAAGTAAATCTGTTGGTTTTGATGTCAACATGCAAATCTCGCATTTGTGAGGTCTAACTCACATTGCGGTCATTAGATCACATTTGCGAAATGGGGCTGGGGGTTGGATATTGCATTTGCGGAGGGAAACTCACATTTGTGGACTGGGTGTAGTTCGCATTTGCGAACATTCCTCTTCTTTTGCGAACTCTAGTATATTTACAGCTTCACAAGTGCGAAACTTTTATTCGCATTTGTGATGGACGGCTAATCACATTTGGGAGATTAATGTTTGTTTAGCTTACGTCAAAGATTGAACCTTTTTCATTCATGGGTAGTTTCTAAAACTTATTTTTAATTGCTTGAACGATATTTGGCTAGATTTGGTTGTTTTGGAGGCTTTTTCGAAAGGAAAAGTCATGGTTGAGTATTGATTTGGTTACAAAAAGAGGTAAGTGTCATGTCTAACTTTGACTTAAGAGAATTATGACTCGTTAGTACATTTGTTACATGAATTATATGTGGGAATGACATATATGCGAGGTTCCATGTGTATATGTGTTGTCATGGGTTATAGCATCCGGGTTGAGTTATTTACCTTTATATCATTATTTATACCATGTTATGTCTCTTTAATTGCCTTGATTGATACATGTCCTTAATTGTTAATTTGTTATTTATGCCTTACTTGTTATATGTTGTTTAATTACTACTTGTTTCAGTTTATTCATTCCTCACTCAATACCTGCCTATCTTATATATGTTCCTATTTGTATTAATTGTATATCTCCATTGTTTCATGTTTTTACTTGCCTTTATTGTCTTTATGTTACTCGTTGCACTTTATTATGTTATTTGAGCCAATTAGCTATTCACGTATTAATGAATTGTTAAGGTTTATGATTACGAGGTATTGGTTATTCCCGTTTGTACTAGTAGTTCTTTGATGTTCCGTACATTTTATTTTTCTTTTGTGTTGAGATTACGTTATTAATTGTGTTGAGTAGTTTATGTTAATGAGTTGATATTGGGAACGGGTTGCACACCACAACAATAATGAAATGAATTGATATTGGGATTGGTTTGCACGCCGCAATAAATATTAATATAATATTGGAATCGAGTTACACGCCGCAACAAATATTGTGAAATGACATTCGGATCAGGTTGCACGCTGCAATCGATATTGTTATAATTGTTGGGATCAGGTTGCGCGCCGCAATAGAGTATGAAGTGTTGTAACTGTTTGTGTAGAGTTTTATCTCGGTACTATGATATGGGATTTGATATGATGTTAATTTTGGGCCCTTTAGCAGTTGATCTTCGGGTCCATTTTTACGAGTTTACTGCTTATCTATATTTTTGTATTCCGTTATTATTATTAGTACATGTTTATAGTGAGTGTCTTATCATAACCTCGTCACTACTTTATCGAGGTTATGATCGGCACTTACAGAGTACATGAGGTCGGTTGTACTCATACTATACTCTGAACTTCTTGTGCAGATCCCGGTGTTGGTCATGACGATACGTAGATGAGTTTGCTCGGATTGGCTTGCCTGGAGACTTGAGGTAGAGTAGTCTTGGCATCCGCAGTCCCTGAAGTCCCCTCTATCTTATTTTACTGTTATTCTAGTTTCAGACAGTTGTATATTATTTCAGACCATGTTAGTAGTATTCTAGACGCTCATGTATTCATGACACTGGATCTCTGGGATTAGTATAGACCGTGCTATTTATGAATTTATCATATGTATTTCAATTTTAACCAATTGTTAATTATTAGGCACTTTTGTTTTAAATTGTTAAAAATAGTTAATTAATTATCTAACGTTGGCTTGCCTAGCAAGTGAATGTTAGCCGCCGTCTTAGCCCCACGATTGGGATTTCGTGTCGTGACACATATACGCCTTCCCCACAGATAATTCATGTAGAAAATAGACAAAACAAGTCCTAATTCCCTCAAGTCAGAGTTAACCACGATACTTACCTCTTTCCGAAATCAAATCACAATCAACTACGACTTTTTTCTTTAGAACAAGCCTCTAAATCACTCGAATCTAGACAAATATCAAGCGTTAGAAACTACACACGAATAAACTGAAAAAGACAACTCAGGCCCACGTGGTCGAAATTTGTGATTAGGACCAAATCCCGATTATCCATTCACCCCAGATCCCGGATACATGATTTGTATCGAAATACGACCTTTAAGGTTTAAATCTCAATTTTATAAAATTCCTAAATTCTACCAAAACTCCTAATTTTTACCTTGGAATTCATAAATTTGATATAGAAATTCATGAAAAAGTAATGGGAATTGATGGAAAACAAATTAGAGGTACTAACAATGAATTTGGGAAGAAAAAGCTCTCAAGAATCGCCTCAATTGAGTCTAGGGTTGAGAAATGGTGTAAAATGAGCTAAGTCCCGAAATTCTCCACTTTTATCCAGCTGCAGATATCGCAAATGGTAACCTTTGATCGCAATTGCGCGAGCCTAAGAAATATCACAAATACGAAAACATTCATATTTGCAAATGTCCCTTCCCTCGCAAATGCGAACTAAGCTTCGCATTTGCTAAGTTGTCCAAAGCTGTCCAGTGTCGCAAATGCGACAAACTAGTCGCAATTGCGATGACCAATCCCTTCGCAAATGCAGCTCCAACTTTGCAAATGCGAAGTTCCCCAATCCTATTCCCCTTCGCAAATGCGATACGTTGACCGCAAATGCGAGCTGGACCTTGCATTTGCAAGACGTGTAGGCTCACACTAGTAACAACTGATACTCAGCTATACCAAAACACTCCAAAAGTAACTTAGAACTCACCCAAGCTCCTCGGGCTCCAATCCAAATATCACACAAGTGTAATAACATCATAAAAACTCTCTCAAAAAATCAAACAATCAAAATAACATAAAATTTTTCACATAATGCGCCGAAACGTGCTTGGTTCACCCGGGACCCCAACCAAACATGCGTACAAGCCCAAACACATCATACAAACCTACCAGAATCGTTAAAATACCGATCCGAAGTCGTTTACTAATAACGTTGACCGTGGTCAACTCAAACCTCATTTTAAATAAAAAATAACATTTTCTTGAATGTTCACACATAACCTATCTGAAAATCGACACAGACTATGCACACAAGTCATAAATGATCAAATTATGTTATGAGAGGTCTCGAAACACGAAAAAAGGAACTAGTACTCAAAACGATCTATCGATGTCGTCTTATTCTCCACCTCTAAAAGAAATAGTCATCCTCGAACAAAAAAAGAAATGTAACTGGACAGGTAAAAATGTGCGAGTATCTACTCCTCATATTGGGCTCGGGCTCCTACGTAGCCTCCTCAATCGGCTGACCTCTCCAAAGCACTTTCATTTAAGAAAAACTCTTATATCTGAACTTTCGAACCTGCCAGTCTAGAATATGTACTTATTTGCATGGTACTTCCGAAGTATAGAAATGTGAAATACCAGATGTACCCCTGCTAGGCTATGAGGTAATTCCAGCTTATAAGTAACCTCCCCAACTCTCTCCAAGATCTCAGACGGGCCAATAAATCTCGGGTTCAACTTGCCCTTCTTCCCAAATCGCATCACACCCTTCATAGGCGAAACACAGAGAATAACCTTCTCACCCACCATGTAAGCCACATCTCGAATCTTCTGGTCCGCATAAATCTTTTGCCTGGACTGAGCTGTACAAAGGCGCTTTTGAATCACCTAACCTTCTCCAAAGCATCACGGACCAAATCAGTGCCCGACGGTCTAGCCTCACCGGGTCCAAACTAACTAATCGGTGAGCGACATCGCCTCCCTTACAATGCTTTGTATGGAGCCATCTTGATGCTCGACTAATAGCTATTGTTGTAGGCGAACTCCACTAGAGGTAAAAACTGGTCCCGCTGACCCTGAAAATCCATAGATCATAGGGGTGGACATAAAATCCGGAATCCCGAAAAACCACGCCGGGTCGAATTAATTTGGTATTTTATTTTTGATTCTTCGGTATTCGGTACGTTGTTCGGTATTAATAAATTAATGTTTTGGTATTTCGATCCGGTCTTCGATATTAAGGTATTGGCATTTCGGTATACCGAAATACCGAACTTTTTAGTATACCATATAACTATATAGACTAGGACTTAAGTAGCCTAACTAAATTTGAGACCGACGGAGCCCAAATGGCCAAGTAGTGCCCAACCCAAGTCTTGTTTCTTACTTATTTCTTTACCATAGATTTTTTACTCTAGCTTTCTTATATTTCTCAAACAGACTTCAACGAGTTCAAAGTTCAATCTTCAGCCGACTTATTTTCCTATCTTATTCTCCATTTCACTCACTCAGTGTAACTCTCTCTTCATTCCTCTCTTATACAGTACTACATTAGAAATAAATTCTTTTCCTTTAGAATCTTTATAAAATGATAAATTTTAATACATCAGAATCAGATGGCTGGAGTAATAATCAACATTTTAATTTGAGATTGAATATAGCATGTCTCCCCGATTTCTTGGATTATTTGAACGAACATACTTGTTCAGGGAAATCCAAAGTCCAAACTTGAACCGAGAAAAACTTTGGGCAATTTTACTCTATTACTCGATTTCTTTGCTGGTACTTGTGGAGAAAATGTTACTTTTTATGTTTTTGTTTTACAATTTGGCCTGACAAAGCATAAAAGATGATTTCAGAATTAACGAAAAAGATAATGTTTTATCTTTGGCCGAGATTGTTGAACCATTAACACTGGTTTGGTTATATGGTCTTATTATCTTTTGGGGTAGTTAAACGAATTCACAAGTAAGACCGAACCATACCGACCCAAACAAAATATATCGAACTACATGGTACGATATTTGATATGCGCAATTCATAAATCGAATATCGATGTACCTAACCAAAATTCTTAAATACCGTACCGAAGTACCGAACGTCTACCCCTAATAGAGCATGCTCGCAACATGTCCTCCGAATTTGAATAGTGTGCTTGGACTGTTCATCCGAGTGAGGAAGAAACACGATACTTAAATCAACCCGCATGCCCAACTCACACTGCACGACTCTCTAGAAGTTCAATGTGAACTACGTGCCCCAGTTAAAATTGATAGAAATGGGCACGCCTTGCAGGCGGATTATCTCCCAGATGTAAATATGAGCCAATCACTCTGAAGAATAGGATGTAATCAACGGAATGAAGTATGCAGACTTAGTCAACCGATCCACAATATCCCAAACTGTGTCATATTTCCTCAAGGTCCGTGATAATCCTATCACAAAATTCGTAGTGATGCGTTCCCACTTCCACTCCGATATATCCAATATCTGAGTCAACCCACCTTTTTTCTGATCTTGTACTTCAGTTGTTGACAAAATCAAACACCGAGAGACATAACTGACATTATCTTTCTTTATCTTCGTTGCTAATAGTGTTATTTCAAGTCATGGTACATCTTTATGACACCTGGGTGAATGGAATAGCGTGAACTGTGAGCCTCCTCAAGGATCAACTCTCTCAACCCATTAACTTTTGGAACACAAATCCGGCACGAAAGCCGCATAAAACCATCATCTCCAATCACAACCTCCTTGGCACCCCATCCCGCTGCACCGTGTCTTTTAAGACTAACAAGTGAGTATCATCAAACTATTGAGACTTGATACGCTCCAACAACAATGATTGTGCCACAAGAAAAGCGAGAACCCGACTAGGCTTCGAACATCTAACCTCATGAACTGATTGACCTATGCCTGAACATCCATGCTAATGCCATCTCTATTGTCGGTAAATATGCCAAACTGCACATGCTCTCTTCCTTCCTACTCAACGCATCGGCCACCACATTGGCCTTCCTGGATGATATTATATGGTGATATCATAGTCTTTCAATAACTCTAGCCATCTCTACTGTCGCAAATTAAGGTCCTTTTACTTGAACAGGTGCTGGAGACTCCGATGAACGGTATAGACCTCACATGGAACATCGTATAGATAGTTCCTCCAGATCTTTAGCGCGTGAAGAATAGCTGCCAACTTATGCACATGGTAATTCTTCTCATGAACCTTTAACTGACAAAACACGTAGGTAATCACCCTACCGTTCTGCATTAATACCGCGCCAAAACCAATACACGATGCATCATAATACACAATATAAGATCTTGAATCTATAGGCAATACCAACATTGGGGTTGTAGTCAAGGTAGTCTTGAGCTTATGAAAGCTCATCTCTCACTCGTCGGACCATCTGAAAAGATCATCCTTCTGGGTCAACTTGGTCAAAGGGGCTGAGATAGATGAAAACGCCTCCGTGAATCGGCGATAATAACCTGCCAAACCTAAGAAGCTACGAATCTCTATAGCTGAAGTAGGTCTAGGCCAGTTCTGAACTTCCTCAATCTTCTTAGAATACACCTTGATGCCCTCGGAGGATACAACATGGGCCAAAGGAAGCCGAGTCTAACCAGAACTCACACTTTAAAAACTTAACATATAGCTCACGATCCTTTAGAGTGTGAAGTACAATCTGTAGGTGCTGCTCATGCTCATCTCGACTGCGCTAGTTAACCAAAATATCATCAATGAAGACGATCATGAAGGAATCCAAATTTGACTTGAACACCCGTTCATCAAATCCATAAAGGTTGCTTAAGTATTAGTCAAGTCAAATGACATCACCAAGAACCCGTAGTGACTATATCGAGTGCGAAAAGCTGTCTTAGGGACATCCAATGCCCTAATCTTAACGTGATGATAGCCCAACCTCAAATCAATCTTGAAAAACACCTTCGCAGCCTGAAGCTTGTCAAATAAGTCATAGTCCTCTCAACAGATACTTGTTCTTGATAGTGAACTTGTTCAACTTCCGATAATCTATGCACATCCTCATCGATCTATACTTTTTCTTCACAAACAACACCGGCGCACCCCAAGTAAAAAATACTAGGTCTAATAAATCCATTGTCAAGCAAATCTTGCAACAACTCCTTCAATTCTTTTAACTCAATTGGAGCCATAGTATGGTGGAATTGAGATAGGATGAGTGTCCAAAACCAAGTCAATGCAAAAGTCGATATCCCTTTTGGTGGCACACCCGAAAAATATGTAGGAAATACCTCTGAGAACGCACTCACCACTGGAACCGAATCAATGGAAGGAAGATCCACACTAGAATCATAAATATATGCCAAATACTCCAAGCACCCCTTCTCGACCATACGCCGAGCCTTCAAATATGAGACTACCCTACTAGTGGAGTGCCCAAAAGTCCCTCTCCACTCCAACCTAGGCAACCTCATCATAGCTAACGTCACAATCTTAGCATGACGATCCAAGATAATGTGATACTGGGATAGACAATCCATACCAAGAATAACCTCAAAATCTACCATATCCAACAAAAGAAGATCAACATCGTAGCCCCTAATAGTGACCATACAAGAGCGACAGACACGGTCTACCACAATAGAATCCCCGACGAGTGTAGACACATAGACAAGAATATCCAAAGAATCACTAGACATATCCAAATATGAAGCAAAATAGGATGACACATACGAATAAGTAGAGCCCAGTAAAATAAAATTGATGCATATTTATGAAAGATGAGAAAAATACTTGTGATAACCGCATCAAATGATTCTGCCTCAGGTCTAGCTGGAAATGCATAACAACCGGGATGAGGCCTACCAATCTGATCTCCACCCCTCGGACGACCTCTCACTAACTAACCTCCATCTCTAGCTATTTGACCTTCACATCTGGCAATTTGACCCTCGCCTATAGCTGGCTGAGTGAGTGGTGGGAAACCGTCGCGGGAATCATGAAACAAGTACCCCGATGTAACCTGTTGCTCCTCAATCAAGGACAATGCCTCCTGATATGACCTACGTCACCGCACTCAAAGCAACCCCTTAAATGGCATAATTTCTGAGTCTGAGACTGTCCCTGAAGACCTGAATGACCACCATAGTAACTCTATAATGATCGTGCACTAATAGGAGATGAAGGTGCACTAAATACTGGCTGCTCAAAATGATACCTATACACACAATGACCACCTGAAGGACTATGAGAAACCTGAAGTGCTGACTGAACCGTCCTGATAGGATGTCCTCTACCAAATGAACCCCTGCCTCTAGATGAGGCACCACTGAAACCATCAAAATGACGAGTCCTCTTCTCAGATTTCACCTCTCTACCCTCGTCATAAATCCTCTCAATTCACCTAGCAATCTCTACTGCCCGGGTAAAAGAAATAGCATCCTCGATCTCTTTGACTATCTGTAGCCTAGTGTCATAAGTAAAGCCATCTATGAATATCCGTATCTTTTCCCTCTCAATAGGGATCAGGATAGCTGTATGTCATGATAAATCCATAATCTGGTCTCATACTGAGTAACGATCATGCTACCCTACTAAAGGCGCTTAAACTGAAGTGAAAGTGATGAGCTTTTCTAAGAATAACTGTGAGGATTGAGCACAAGTGAGGGGAGGTGAACATGCTGGCCTGCCCTGAACATACACCTACCACCTTCTCTTGGCAGAACCAGTAATGTGAAACACTATGAAATCAACTCTGTTTGACTCCACTATACCCATGTTGCGCAATATATCATGGAAACGATTTAAAAAATCTTGGGGTCCTCAAAAGGTGAACCACTAAACTGATGGGGAAAATAACTTGGTGAACTTGTCCAACCTTTACAACCCCTTATCTGATATTGCGGGCCTCTCTCCGGGCTGTATAGCAACAACAGGCTGATATGCCCCAACTAGTAAAACTGCTGGGTTCCGATACCCATGAGCCATTTGATCTGGAGTGTGAGTAGAGAGTGTCTAGGCTCCTCCCTCAGCCCGAGATACGGGTGGTGCCATGGGGAACACATCGGCCTGGGCCACACTCTACATAAGACCCTCTATGCGGGCTAGGGCGTCCTGAAGCACTGAGGTAGCGATGAACCCCTATGGGACCTAAGCTGGTCCAACCCGTAGGGTTGGAACAGAGATATCCTCGTCCTGATCGATCAGAGGCTCGACTACATGTGCTGCTGTACGTTCTTGGCTGAGCTCTACCTCTACCTCGGCCCTGGCCCCTACCCCTGATAGTGGCTGCAATATCGGGATTCAACTCCTGATCAACTGTGGGTGTTATAGGTGTCCTTACCATTTACGAGAGATTAAGAGAAGAATGATTCAAACTTAGCGATAGAATAAAGTCGTACAATAGGGAAAGAAAGAAAGTGAAATTTCTTAAAGCCTTATAGCCTCTGAAAGATAAGTACATACGTATCCATACCAATCCTCAATACTCTACTAAGCTTTTTCATGACTCGTGATATCCAGATAACCTAGTACTCTGATACAAACTTGTCATGACCCGAAATCCCAACAATGGGGTGGTGATGATGCCAAATATCCGCTTTCTAGGAAAGCTAACATTAGCTAAAGAATTAACCAGTGTAATATATTAAAAGCAAGATATTAAAAATTAAACACTGAAATATTCTGAATACATATAATAAATCCATATGTAATGTTGTCTATGCTAATCCTAGAAATCCGACATCACAAGTACATGAGCAAAATACTATAAATGAAGTCTGAAATGAAATACAACTGTTTGAAATGATATAAACAATATACGAGATAAGAAGGGGACTTCAAGGAATATGAGTGTTGTCATCTCGACCTCAAGTCCCCTGGATAGATCAAGTCCGAGCAATCTTCACTATCCACTGCTAGAACCAACATCGGGATCTGCACAAGAAGTGCAGACGTATAGTATGAGTACAACGACCTCATGTACTCCGTAAGTACCGACTCTAACTTCACGAAGTAGTGATGAGTCTACGACAAGATACTCACTATAAACCTGTATGAATATAATAGAAGAACACATAAATATAGAGAAAATGGATAAACTCCTAACAACAGGACCACAAGGTCAACTAATAGAGGGACCCAAAATAACATTATCTCGTGACATCGTATCACATTACAGAAAATAGAACATCATAGCTACAACACATCATTTTCCGTTGCGGCCAGCAATCCGATTCGAATATCATTTCATTTCCTTTCTGTTGCGACGCGCTATCCATTTCTATTATTAACAACTGAATATAATAAATTCCAAAACCCCACATAAATGGATCTAAAGCATATAAATAACCAAGGATCTACAAGTACAAATAGAGAACAACCAACAATTCATGTTCAAAAAGTATCCTCACATCGTCAGCCAACACGGACATCGATAAGTCATTACGCAAGAATAGCCAAGGCTCGGACAATTGGAGATAACATAATAAAATGCAACAAGTAAGGTAAAGGCAATAAAGTCAAGCCAATACATGAAACAATAAATACGTTCATTAAATACGACGAGATCATATTGCAGGTAAAGCAGGTAATAATCGAGGAATGAAAAAGTAGAAACAAGAAACAAATAAATAATAGATAATAAATACGACATAAATAACAAGTAATGACATATAGCAATAAAATCATGTAATGAGATATAACATGGAATAAATAATGGCATGATGATAAATATCCCACCCGCATGCTTGAACCCATGACACTTACCTGTTTTCGAAATCAAAACATTAATCAACCACATATTTTTCTTTAGAACAAGCCTCCAAACCACCCGAATCTATCGAAATATCATTCAATTAATCTAAAACAAGCTTTAAAAACTAACCATGAATAAAAAAAAGTTCAATATTTAAATTAATTAAAAATGTCAACAAAATTTCAACCCGTAACCATGTGGTCGAAATCCAAGATTCAGACCAAATCTCGATTATCCTCCATTCACCCTCGTGTAACGACCCAATCGGTCTTTTTGAGCATTTGTATTATGTTAAGCTTTTTTTGAAGTCTTGACTAGCTTCATATGATGTAATATGACTTGTGTGAATCACCGATTTTTGGTTTTTAGGTGATTCGGGATTGATTTGAAAAAATGATTCTCAACTAGGAAGGTTTAAGTTGGAAGAACTGACCAAGTTTTATTTTTGTGTATTTCACCTATTATCGAAATTTTGATGGTTCCATTAGGCTCAGATGGTGATATCGGACTTGGGCGTATGCCCGGAGTTGCATTTGGATATTCCTAGAAGGTTTCGACATTATTTAGCAAAAAATTGACAATTTGAAGGTTTGGAAGGTTCATAAGTTTGACCTGGAGTTGAGCTCGATGTTGTCGGATTTTGACAGTAGTCTTGGAAGTTGGAATACGTTCGTTATGTTATTTGGAACTTGTGTGTAAAATTCGAGGTTATTCAGAGTATTTGATATGGTTCGACATGCGTTTTAGAAGTTGGAAGTTTATTAAATCATTAGGCTTGAATCGATATGTGATTCGTGATTTTGGTGTTGTTTGATGTGATTTGAGGCCTCGAGTAGGTCTGTGTTATATTTTAGGACTTGTTGGTATGTTCGAACGGGGTCTCGATGGGATCGGGTGAGTTTCAAGGTGTTTTTGGACCATTTGGAGTCATGTTGATTAATTCTCGTTTTGGCTGAGTTCTGGTGTGACCCCATATGCAAAAATTTGGGCGCATTCCCGGAGCCGCATATGCGGTAGACATAACGCAAAAGTACAAACTGGAGCTGGGAGAAGGAGTTCGCAGATGAAGAGGATTCAATGCATTTGCAATGGCGCAGAAGCGAGTGGGGAACAGATGCGGCGCATTTACTCGCACCTGCGATGTCGTAGAAGCGGAATATTTTTTTGCAAGTGCGAGAGGTCGGGCTTCAATGTTATTCCGCAGAAGTGGGACTTGTGTCGCAGAATCGAGTAATTGTTCGCATGTGCGAAAATCAGTGGGCAAAAGTTATATATCGAGGCCCTAGTTCATTTTTATCACAACTTGGGAACGTGGAGTTCGGATTTGGGTGAGTTTGGACCACATGTATTGGGGTAAGTATTTTTGACTCGGTTTTGACTATATTCCATGATTCCATCTTCGATTTTGGCATTTGATTGATTAATTTAAAAGAGAAATGAGGGGGGGGGGGGGGGTTTTTTAAACTTCCNTTCGGATTTGGGTGAGTTTGGACCACATGTATTGGGGTAAGTATTTTTGACTCGGTTTTGACTATATTCCATGATTCCATCTTCGATTTTGGCATTTGATTGATTAATTTAAAAGAGAAATGAGGGGGGGGGGGGTGTTGTTTAAACTTTCCTAAAGTGAATTATTGAGATTTAAATATCGATTCAGAGTCGGATTTGAGTAAAATTAATATGATTGGACTCATAATTGAATAGGCTGTAAGAATTTGTGGGTTTTAACGGGTTTCAGGATGTGGTCCTGGGTTTGACTTTTTGGTCGACTTTGATTTTTTGATTGAAGATTTGGCCTTTTTCGTTTGATTTTGTATCCTATGGTATTATTTGATATTTTTGAGTTGCTTTTGGCTAGTTTTGGGCCGTTTGAAGGTTGGTTCGCGTGGGAGAGCATTTCTAGAGTATTGTTTGGCTTGCTCGACATTTGATTTGACTTGCTTGAGGTAAGTATCTTAACTAAGCTTGGTTGAGGCACTAGTTTCCTGAGTTATTTGTGATAGCTGCATGCTATGGATGCGCATATGTGTGAGGGGTTGAGCCCATGTGCGAGCACCAAGGATTTATCCATTCTCGAGGTAGTGTTTAGGCTATGGCATACCTTGAATTGATTGATAAGCCTCTTGTTGTGATATATATCTTATTTGTACCCATGATGCGAGCTATTTGTGCCATGTTTGAGGTTTTATAAAGGTTAATATCCTAACTTAGCCTGATAACTGTTATTTTGTAATGTATTTATTGGTTTTGAGCTATGATATCACACTTGATAATGCATACACCTTAGCATGTCACTTATACCAGTCCAGGATTATGAAATTTGATGTTATTGGATCATGTACATGTATTCTTGCATACCTGCTTTATGTGTGATATGGTTTGGACTGGTAGCCTGTGACCATACCGGGCAGAATGTGATATTGAGCCTGTGAACACACTGGGCGGATTGTGATTATTAGCACGTGAGTTGTCCATGTAGCACGTGAATTGTTCGTGAGGTTTTTATATTATTTTTAGCACGTGAGTTGCCCGTGCATCATGTGAGTTGTCTGTGTGGATCCAGATATTGATATTATTGACACGTGAGCTACTAAGAGTTAGATTTATGAACCTGTTATGAGGTAATACAACATCTATTTGGAATATACATAAATAGAATTCAAATCTAAAGCTACCAAGGACTGATGGTAGCCATATCCGGAACGCAGGTACGTCTTCGGTGCTAGCTTCCGTCATCCACAACATCTCAGCTCCAGGATCTGCACACGAGGTGCAGCAAGTATAGTATGAGTACAACTGATCTCATGTACTCAATAAGTATGATAACATACCTTGGCGAGGTAATAGAAGCAAGAATTATAAATGATACTCGCCAATCACCTGTACAGTTCATAATTTCCAACAAGTACAGAACAATAATATGAATGAATCATGAAATTTCAGATAAGATCACTTTGGAGCACAAAATATCTTTAACGTACTCTGCTCAGTTAGCAATCCAGCATATAGGGAAGATATGCATATAGTTCAGATAAATCGCCAAGGAATATTTCAAATAAAGAAGAATTGCAATAATCAAATATCAACACGTTGCGGCGGGCAACCAGTTCCAAATAGAAATCAACCCACAGCTCTCAGGCTCACATCAGAATCTCAGTGTTCAATCTAAACCAGTAACCAGCTCTCCCATCAACCAGAAACCTGTCAGTTTCTCACAATCCGCGTGTACACCATCAAGAGAGAAACATGAGAGGGTGACCCTAGGGGGATGGATTCGTATCCACACGTTGCACAGATAACTCACATATTTCAAGAAGACAACTCCCGTGCTAATAATATCAACCGTCCGGACAGCTCACGTGTCAATAATATCAATATCTGGATCCACACAGACAACTCACATGATGCACGGGCAACTCACGTGCTAAAAATAAACGAGCTACTAAGAATAAACGAGCTACTAAGAGTTAGATTTATGAACCTGTTATGAGGTAATACAACATCTATTTGGAATATACATAAATAGAATTCAAATCTAAAGCTACCAAGGACTGATGGTAGCCATATCCGGAACGCAGGTACGTCTTCGGTGCTAGCTTCCGTCATCCACAACATCTCAGCTCCAGGATCTGCACACGAGGTGCAGCAAGTATAGTATGAGTACAACTGATCTCATGTACTCAATAAGTATGATAACATACCTTGGCGAGGTAATAGAAGCAAGAATTATAAATGATACTCGCCAATCACCTGTACAGTTCATAATTTCCAACAAGTACAGAACAATAATATGAATGAATCATGAAATTTCAGATAAGATCACTTTGGAGCACAAAATATCTTTAACGTACTCTGCTCAGTTAGCAATCCAGCATATAGGGAAGATATGCATATAGTTCAGATAAATCGCCAAGGAATATTTCAAATAAAGAAGAATTGCAATAATCAAATATCAACACGTTGCGGCGGGCAACCAGTTCCAAATAGAAATCAACCCACAGCTCTCAGGCTCACATCAGAATCTCAGTGTTCAATCTAAACCAGTAACCAGCTCTCCCATCAACCAGAAACCTGTCAGTTTCTCACAATCCGCGTGTACACCATCAAGAGAGAAACATGAGAGGGTGACCCTAGGGGGATGGATTCGTATCCACACGTTGCACAGATAACTCACATATTTCAAGAAGACAACTCCCGTGCTAATAATATCAACCGTCCGGACAGCTCACGTGTCAATAATATCAATATCTGGATCCACACAGACAACTCACATGATGCACGGGCAACTCACGTGCTAAAAATAAACGAGCTACTAAGAATAAACGAGCTACTAAGAGTTAGATTTATGAACCTGTTATGAGGTAATACAACATCTATTTGGAATATACATAAATAGAATTCAAATCTAAAGCTACCAAGGACTGATGGTAGCCATATCCGGAACGCAGGTACGTCTTCGGTGCTAGCTTCCGTCATCCACAACATCTCAGCTCCAGGATCTGCACACGAGGTGCAGCAAGTATAGTATGAGTACAACTGATCTCATGTACTCAATAAGTATGATAACATACCTTGATCTGATATGGCTACCATCAGTCCTTGGTTCCTTATTATTCGTTTAAAAATTGTATAAAGTTTCAGTTGTTTCATTTATTGATTCCTTATTATTCTCAATTGGTTTGTATTGGCTGATAGTTGGCTTACCTAGCATATTGGGTTAGGTGAAACGACTAGTGGATTTTTGGTCGTGACACCCCGGTCTCGGATACATGTTATGTCTCAAAATACGACCTCAATTCATGGTCTAAATCTCAACTTTAATAAGTTTCTAAATTCTACTAAACCCCCCTAATTTCTACCTTGGAATTCATAAATTGATGAAGAAATTTTTGAAAAAGTAATGGGTATCGATGAAAAACAAATTAGAGGTACTTACCAATGAATTTGGGAAGAAAAAGCTCTCAACAAATCGCCTCAATGGAGTTTATGGTTGAGAAAAGGTGTAAAATGAGCCAAGTCCGGAACATTCTCACTTTTACCTAGCTGCAGGTATCGCAATTGTGAACTCTTGTTCGCAATTACGATCATCACAAATGCGAACCACTGATAAAAACAACGATAAGTGCCTGAGCATAAGAAATATCAAAAATACAAAAAAGCCTTCGCATTTGTGAAGATCCCTTCCCTCGTAAATGCTAACTAAGATTCACTTTTGCTAAGTTGTTCAAAGCTGCCTAGTGTCACAAATGCGATACACCACTCCCAATTGCGATGATCAAGTCCTTCGCAAATGCGGCTCCAACTTTGTAAATGCGGATTGCCCCAATCCTAGCACCCTTCACAAATATTATATGTTGACTGCAAAAGCGATGCTCGCAAATGCGAGCCGGACCTTGCAAATGCGAGATTTGCAGGCTCACACAAGCAACAACTGATACTCAGTTGTACCAAAACACTCCAAAAACTCCCACGGAATTCACCTGAGCCCCTCGAGCTCCAATCTGAATATTCACACAAGTATAATAACATCATACAAACTTTTTTGCTAACTCAAATAATCAAAATATCATCCAATATCAAGAATTGATCATCAAAACTCAAAATTTTAACTTTGAAACTCATTTTTCCAATTTTTCACATAATGCATTGAAACGCGCTCGGGTTACCCGGAACCCTGACAAAACATGCCTACAATTCCAAAACATCATATGAATCTACTGAAATCATCAAAATACTGATCCGAGGTCGTTTACCAAAAACGTTGATCGTGGTCAACTCAAATCTCATAGATCATTAACTTAAGCTATGATATGTCTCAAAACACAGAAAAAGGAAATAGTACTCAAAATGACCTATCTATTTGTCACATTCTCCATCTCTAAAAGAAACGTTCTTCCCCGAATGAATATAGAAATGTAACTGGACGGGTAAAAATGTGCAAGAATCTACTCCACATATCGGACTCAGACTCCCACGTAGCCTCCTCAATCAACTGACCTCTCTGATGCACTTTCATGAAAGGAAAACTCTTAGATCTAAACTTTCGAACCTACTGGTCTAGAATAGTCATTGGCTCTTCCTCGTAGGTCAAATTCTCATCGAGCTGCACCGTGGGTTAGTCTAAAACATGTAACTTATCTGCATGGTACTTCCAAAGAATAGAAACATGAAATACCGGATGTACCTCTGCTAGGCTATGAGGTAATGCCATCCTATATGAAACCTCCCCGACTCTATCTAAGATCTCAAACATGCCAATAAACCTCGCGCTGAACTTTCCCTTCTTCCCAAATCGCATCACGCCCTTCATAGGCGACGCGGAGAAGAACCTTCTCACCCACCATGTAATCTACATCTTGAACCTTTTGGTCCACATAACTCTTTTTTCCTAAACTGAGCTGTACGAAGGCTAACATAAATTACCTTAACCTTCTCCAAAGCATCACAGACCAAATCAGTGTCTGACAATCTAGCCTCCCCAGGCTCAAACCAACTAACTGGTGAGCAACATCGTCTCCTATACAAGGCTTCCTATGGAGCCATATGGATGCTGGACTGATAGTTGTTGTTGTGGGAGAACTCTAGCTAAAAATTGGTCCTACTGATCCCCAAAATCCAAGAGCATACTCGCAATATGTCCTCTAAAATTTGAATAATGCGCTTGGACTTTCTGTTCGTCTGAGGATGAAACGTGGTACTTAGCTTGACCCGCTTGCCCAACTCACGCTGCATGGCTCTCTAGAAATGCAATGTGAACTGCGTGCCCTGGTCAAAATTGATAGAAATGGGCACGCCTTGCAGGCATATGAACTTTCAGATGTAAATATGAGCCAACCGCTATGAGAATCAGATGTCATTGCCAGAATGAAGTGCGCATACTTAGTTAACCGGTCCACAATATCCCAAAGTTCATAGTGATGTTCTCCCACTTCCACTCCGGTATCTCCAATCTTTGATTCAACCCACGTTTCTGATGCTCGTACTTTGCTTGTTGACAATTCAAACACCAAGAGACATGACTGACATTATCTTTCTTCATCTTCCGCCACCAATGTGTTGTTTCAAGTCACATATCTTCATGACACCAGGGTGAATGGAATAGCATGAAATGAGAGGCTCCTCAAGGATCCACTCTCTCAACCCATCAACTTTTGGAACACAAAATCGGCCCTGAAACCATCATATCCAATCACAACCTCCTAGCACCACCTCGTTGCACCATGCCCTTCAAGACCAACAAGTGAGGACCATCAAGCTGGTGAGCCTTGATACGCTCCAACAATGATGATTGTGCCATAAAACAAGCGAGAACCCGGCTAGGCTCTGAAACATCTAACCTCACGAACCGATTGGCAAAAGCCTGAACATCCATGGCTAATGGCCTCTCCACTACAACCGGTAAATATGCCAAATGCCTATGCTATTTGCCTTCCGTCTCCAAATAATGCACATGGAAATTCTTCTCATGAACCTTTAACTGACGAGACGCGTAGGCAATCACCCTACCGTCCTGCATCAATAACGTGCCAAAACCAATACACAATGCATCAAATACACAATGTAATATCCTGAATCTATAGGCAACACCAACATTGGGGCTGTAGTCAAGGCAGTCTTGAGATTCTGAAATCTCACCTCACACCCATCGTACCATCCGAAAAGAGCAGCCTTTTTGCTCAACTTGGTCTAGGAGGCTGAGATAGATGAAAGCCCCTCCACAAACCGACGATAATCACCCGCCAAAACCAAGAAGATCCAAATCTCTGTAGCTGAAGTAGGTCTAGGCCAGTTTTGAAATGCCTCACTCTTCTTAGGATCCACCTTGATTCCCTTGGAAGATACAACATGGCCCAAAAAGACAACCGAGTATAACCAGAATTCACATATCAAAAACTTGGCATATAACTGACGATCTTTTAGAGTCTGAAGTACAATTTGTAAGTGATGCTCATTCTCATCTTGACTGCGAGAGTAAAACAAAATATAATCAATGAAGACGATCACAAAGGAATCCAAATAGGGATTGAACACCCGGTTCATCAAATACATAAAGGCTGCTGGAGCATTAGTCAAGCCAAATGACATCACTAAGAACTCATAGTGACTATATCAAGTTCGAAAAGTTGTCTTAGGGATATCCAATGCCCTAATATTCGCTGATGATAGCCCTATCTCAAATCAATCTTGGAAAAAGCCTTGGAACCCTTAAGCTTGTCAAATAAGTCATCAGACATCGACAATAGATACTTGTTTTTTTATAGTGACCTTGTTCGATTGCTGATAATCTATGCACATCCTCATCAATCTGTATTTTTTCTTCACAAAAAGTACTGGCGCACCCTAAGGCGAAACACTAGGTCTAATAAATCCCTTGTCAAGAAAATCTTGCAACTTCTCATTCAATTCTTTCAACTCAACTGGAGCCATACAGTATGGTGGAATTGAGATAGGTTGAGTGCCCGGAACCAAGTCAATGCAACAATTGATATTCCTGTTGGGTGGCATACTCGGAAAATATGTATGAAACACCTCTAGGAATTCACTCACCACCCGTACTGAACCATAGAAGGAACATCCGCACCAGAATCACCGATATTAGCTAAATACACCAAGCAGCCCTTCTCGACCATACTAACCTACTAATGGAGTGTCCATAATCCCCTCCCCACTCCAACCTAGGGAACCCGGAATAGCTAACGTCATACTTGGCATGATAATCCAAGATAGTGTGATACGGGGACTACCAATCCATAGAAAGAATAACCTCAAAATCCACCATATCTAACAACAAAAGATCAACTACGGTATCGTATCCCCGCAATAGTGACCACATAAGAGCGATAGACAGGTTGCACCACAGTAGAGTCCTAACATGTGTAAACACATAAACAAGATTTATCCAAAGAATCATGAAACATATCAAAAGATGAAGCTAAATAGCATGACACATATGAATAAGTAGAACCCATATAAAATAAAACTGATGCATCTCTATGGAAAACCGGAACTAATACTGTGATAACCGCATCAGGCGACTCCACCTTGGGACTAGCTGGAAATGCATAGCAATGAGGCTGAGCCCCACCAATCTGACCTCCACCCCTCGGATAGCCTCTCACTGACTAGCCTCTACCTCTACTTGTCTCACCTCCACATCTGGTTATCTGACGCCCCCTCTAGCTGGCTGAGCAGGTGATGGAGCAACCGGTGCGGGAATCATGTCACGAGTACCCTGGCATGGCTACTCCTCAATCTAGGATAATACTTCCTGATGTGACTTGTGTCACTTCACTCGAAGCAACCCCTCGACTGGCGTAACTACATAGTCTTAGACTATAACTGATGACCCAAATGACCACCGTAGTAGCTTTGTAGCCATCGTTCACTATTGGCTACTCAAAACGAAACCCATCCTCACCGTAACTACGTGAAGGAAGACGAGACGCCTGAAGTGTTGACCAAACCGTCCTGATAGGATGTCCTCTACCAAATGAATCCCTACCTCTAGACGAGGAACCAATTAAACCTCCAAAATGACGAGGCCCAAGCTGCAGTCTGAACCTGACCTCAAGTCCTCCAGATTGGCGTACCTTTACAACACAAAGAACAAATCTCGCACCTCATCCATGAAATCATAAGTTGTCGATGCACAGCTGATACTGAGTGCTCAAACATAACATACTAGTGAGTGTAAGGAATTCAAAGAGAAACGCTTCAAGCTAAATCAATGCCATACTATAAGGAAATAAAGATGGAAATTCTTTCCTACATGCCCTGTAGCCTCTTGAAGAGAAATATGGACGTCATTATACCGATCCACAAGACTCTACTAGACATTTGCTCATAAATCGTAGAACCTATTAACCTACAGATCTGATACCAACTTATCACGATCCCAAATTCATATAGTCGTGATGACACCTAATCTAACCCGCTAGGTAAGCATAACAATAATCAACATAACTCAAATGAGACAATAAGAATAAGTAAATGGAATAACTAAGTTTCTACACAACAATCGAAGGACTGGTAGTACAAGACACATGCCACTAGGATTTAGATTTACAAGCTAGTTTGAAATAAATACTCTATATATATGTTTGGAATGTGTATAGACAAAATTCAAATCTAATGCTACTAGGACAACTTGTATATAAATCTGGAAGGCATGTACATCTTCAATGCCAGCTCCCACCATAAACAACAACATCAACTCCAGAATTTGCACGCAAGGTGCAAGAGTGTAGTATGAGTACAATCAAAATGTACTCAATAAGTAACAAACCTAACCTCATGTTGAAAGTAGTGACGAGCTCGGAAGATGGTTAGATTACAACACTAATATCCACTAACAACTCGTACTAATATAATGAATATAGTAAAAGTGAATAACTTTAAAGGTATTATGCTCAGTTCGTTCATGATTACAGAGAAAATAGACATGCTTTTCAAGTATAACAGTCAAAGTCCAAATCTTACTAGTGAAATCAATTAAATATGTGTTTATAAAAAAGAATTGTGTTTCCAATTCACAACAATAGATAAGACTTTTTGTTTACCAGTTAGCATGAGGAAATACATCTCTATGCCTTCATGTATATATACATGTCAAGTCATCAAATGTCACACTGCCGTTTAGCATGAGAAAAATACATCTCTATGCCGACATATCAAATATACATGTCAAGTCATCAAATATCATATTACCGTCTTGCATGAGTAAAATACATCTTTATGCCTACATATTAAAGATACGTGTCAAGTAAATAATTTCCCAGTGTTATCATCAAGTACACTCACTCTCAGCACACTCAAGCTGCCTGGCTCAAATGCGCACTTCATCACATACACAATCACTCAGCACTGTACGGGTGTCTAGCTCAAAAGCCCCTCCCCAAAGCACATGTATATATCACTATGCCTGCACCCACTGTTGGCATGTCAGACTCCGGAAAGACGAATCCTGCCCAAGCTCTAATCATAAGCCAATGTGGCCTACTGCGGCGTGCAACCCAATCTAACATAACTCACAAAACGGATCTATGGCCCATAACAGTCATCAATCTGCTCAAGTCTCAATGGCTCACATCTCACATATGATTATGGCTAAGGCAAATAGCTCAACATGGCGACATAGCCCTATCGTGTCCCAAACAATGAAGAAAATAACATAGGCATTATTTTTAACATGAATAATAACTCACGTAGTCATACAAGTGGAGAAAACATGATATCAAAGAAGCATGATAGCAAAATAAGGCACATAATAGTCTAAGAACTACCAGGAACATGAACAACTCGGAGCACGCACATGTGCCCCACACCTAGCACGTGTGTCACCCCCAGCATATCTCAAATATCATAGTTTTTAGGGATATTTCCCCTTAAACAAGCCAAACCAATACCGAATAAGTCAAACAATACTCTAGAAATGCCGTCCCCTGCAAATCAACTTTTGAACGGCTCAAAACTAGCCAAAAGCAACTTAAAAATATCAAATAATGCCACAGGAGACAAACCCAAACGATAACGTTTGAATATTTAATTAAATACTCAAAGTCAACCAAAAATTCAACATCAGACCCGTACCCCAAAACCCAATAAAATTCACAAGTTTCAGTAATCCATTCGAATACGAGTCTACCCATGCTAATTTCACTCAAATCCGACTCCGATTCGATGTTCAAAACCCACTTTAGGAAAGTTTAGACAAAAAACCCCCCAATTTCTTAGTTTCAAATCCTTGATTTAGGTGTAATATTCCATGATAAAATAAAATATATAATCAAAACAAAGATAAACTTATTTACCCTCATGATTTGGGTGTTTATCTCCTCCAAAATTGCCTTACCTCTGCACAATGAATTCAAAATCCCGAAATTCAATGCTTTAAAGCCCTGCCAGTCATCCTTCTTCGCGATCACGGTCACCAACATCGTGATTACAATTCCAAAAATGTCCAGCACAATTTAACCCTCCACAATTGCAATGAACAAATTTCATTAAAACTTCTCAACTCTTTCAGGACAGCCTATAGTGCAATAGTCATAATGTCTCGTACAAAACTCCAAATGATAAAAAAATTGATTTCTGAAAACTAAACACAAAGGGCTAAAACTTGCAATTTTAGATCACCTCCAAATTCCGTATAGATTGCAAGACATAAGCTTCTAAAGTTAGTCGTGTGACAGTAGAAATTCTTCTACGCAATCGTGAGAAAGGCTACCGCAATTGCAATTCACAAGGCCCAAACAGTAAATTGTTCTTCGCAAACGCGACCCAAAGGTCGGCGATCGCGGTTTACACCCTTGTAGACAAAAACCAACAACTGAAAATGGCCTAGAAATGGTCCGAAACCAACTCAAAACTCATCCTAGCCCGTTGGGACCTCGTCCGAACATACCAACAAGTCTCAAAACATAATACAAACCTACTCGAGGCCTCACACATAATAACATCAAAACCATGAATCATCAATCAAGATCAATATCTTAAGTTCATAAACTTTAAACTTCGAACCAAGCGTTCGATTCAAGCCAACCAATCTGGAATGAACTCAAATTTTGCATTCTAATTCCAATGACATATTGAACCTATTCCAACTCTCGGAAAAACAATCAAAACCCGATAACATCGAAGTCAACTCCCGCAAATCTATGTACTTTCCAAACCTTCAAATGACAAAATTTTACCAAATAATGCAAAAACCTTCTAGAAGCATCCAAATGCAATTCTAGGAATACACCCGAGTTCAAAATCACCATACGGACCTAAGGAAACCATAAAAACTCTGATATGAGGTCAGATACACAAAAATCAATGGTCAACTCTTCTAACTTAAAGCTTTTTATCGAAGAATCATTCTTCCAAATAAATTCTGAACCACTCAAAAACCAAAATCAACGATACACACAAGTCATAATATATCATATGAAGTTACTCATGATCTTAAATCACCGAACGGAGTACAAATGCTCAAAATGATCAGTCGGATCATTACAAAAACTTGATGATGTATCATTTGCCTACCAAATGAAATTTAAAATACCTATTGATACAACCCCTTACAGATTAGTCTATGGCAAAGCATGTCATCTTTTCGAGCTTGAACACAAAGCTTTCTGGGCTTTCAAAAACTTGAATATGAAATAAATTCAGCTGGAAAGAATACATTACTATAGGTAAACGAGCTGGACGAGTTTAGAATAGAAGCTTATGAAAATTAAATAAATCTTAAAGAAACGACAAAGAAATGGCATGATATTCTAATTAAAGAAAAAAACTTTAAGGTAGGAGACATAGTACTTCTGTAAAATAATAGATTGCGGATCTTCTCTGAAAAGTTTAAGTGTAGATGAACTGGTCCTGTCACTATCACTGAAGTCACTCCTTATAGAGCTACTGAAATTCAACAATAAGAAGGAGGTGGCAAGTTTAATGCAAATGGAAAACGACTGACGCAGTATTTAAAAGAAGGCTTTGAAAAATAAATATTCACAATCCCTATCCAATGATTTGAGAACACTACAAATAAGTCGAACTGGTAACATTAAACTTAAAACTATACACTTTCTATTTTCTTAATTATTTCTTGCACAATCTCTCTTAAATATATATATATATATATATATATATATATATATATATATATATATATATATATATATATATATATATATTAAATAAAAAATTACACACACCCATAGGAATATTAATCTTAGGATACTCATGTTGCACGCATATCCCGTCTCCATAAGTAATTTTGTTAAGCAAGCACATAAGCGTTCCGCATGTATCCCGTATCCATGAGTATTTTTTTAAGCAATCATATAATAGTCTATTAAAGACCGTTTGAGTTATAAAAATGTGTAAACTACTGAAATTGATGAATGTTGATCCTATTTATATAACTCAAACAAAACAAGCTCAAAACTCTGCATTCAACTTAAACTTTGTTCCAATTTTATAATTTTATCACGGGAAAATGCATAATTACCCCCTTGAACTATATCCGAAGTTCCAGCGACACACTTTACCTTTACGGACCCCCTCCCCTCGAACTATTTTAAAATATAATAAACACCACCCTAAGAACTAACATGGCATAAAGAGTGTGCACACTCTCTTAATTTCAAGTGGAAGTTACAAAAATAATTTTAAAATTGATTAACAGGTACAAGTGTCATCTTTTGATTGGACCTTACACAATTAATTACATCTAATTAATTAGTCTCCTTTGTATTCTAAACGTCTTCTCGCATGCACACGGGGGACATCATTTCAATGGCAAAATGCAGTAGCAAAAATTCAATACACCGCAAAATCAACCCAGAAATCAAAAGCATATATGTTTAATAACAGAAACATAGCTACAGCTTGTAGCGACCCAATTGGTCGTTTTAAACTCTAGCATGTAGTTTTACGAATTGAGACCTTGAGTAGCTTCACTTCATGTTTTATCACTTGTACGTGTAGTCGGAATTGAACTTCGGGAGGTTGATTCAGAAGGAAAATTCTCAATTCGGAAGCTTTAAGTTGGAAGAGTTGACCAAAGTTTGACTTTTGAGTAAACGATCTCGGAATCGAGATTTTAAGGTTCCAATAGGTTTGTATAATGATTTCGAACTTGGGTGTATGTTCGGGTTGAGTATCGGGTGGTCCGGGAGTATTTCAACGCTTATTATGGAAAGTTGGCAATTCGAAGGTTTTAGAATTTCTTAAGTTTGATTTGAAGTGGACTTTGGTGTTATCGATGTTCGTTTGGGGTTTTAAGATTTGGAATAGGTTTGTATTGTGATTTTTGACTTGTACGTAAACTTTAGCGTCATTCCGGAATGTTTAAGTGTAATGCAGACACGTTCGTCGAAGTTTGAATGTTTGAAAGTTAAAAGGAGGATTTGATCGTCGATTCATAGTTTTTGTGTTGTTTGGTGTTATTTGAGTCCTCGAGCAGGTTCGTGTTATGTTTTGGGACTGGTTTTTATAATTGGACGGGGTCATGGGGGCCTCAGGTATAAAGGATACTATATTGAGAAAATGACATTTGACTTGTGATTTGATAGAATCATTAGATCTGTATCGTAATTACAGATATAAACAAGAATCATCGAATTCTGATGTGTATGAGAGAGGTAGTCCCAATTCTGTGTCGGGAAAGATTGTTGTTGTTGTTGGTGCTCAGCTATCGCAATTGCAAACATTTGTTCGCAATAGCGAAGATAGTAGATTTTTGCCTTAGTTCGCAATTGCGAAGCCTGTAGATTTTTTCCTTGGTTCGCAATTGCGAGGGTCCGCAAATGCGAACCAAAGGGTCGCAAATGTGACATTTGCACCTGGTAAAAGGGCTGGGAGATGGGATTTTGGAGTCATTCTCTCATTTTTGGAACCCTAGGCTCGGTAGGAGGAAATTTTGATGAGGGATTTCATCTACAATATTTGGTAAGTAATATTTTTTGATTTCCAACTATTTAACATGGATTATATACAGATTTTAACATGGAATTGGTGGAAATTGTGAGATTTTTGAAGAAAACCTAGAAATCATTTTTTTGGATTTTGACCATGAAATTGGACATGGAATTTGGAATAAATTAAATAGTTGAGTTCGCGATGTTATGGGTAAAGTTTATCTTCGAAAACATTTGAAATTAGGGTATGTGGGCCCGAGGGTTGACTTTATTGACTTTTCGAGGGGAGTTGGAAATTGTTATAAATTGATTAATTATAAGCATTGGAGTATATTTTGATTGATTTGCACATTATTTGACTAGTTTCAGATCGTTTGGCTTTGAGTCGAGGTGTTAGAGAGGCATTGGAGCCAGTTATGGAACTTCACAGAGAGGTAAGTCTCCTGTCTAACCCTGTGAGGGAAAATTTACCACGTAGGTGTAGTATTCTTATGTGCTACATATTGTGGGAGGTACACACGTTTGGGGTGACGAGTGTCCGTGCGTATGCTAGGATTCTTGATTTTTCCGGGTAGACTTAGGTTTATGCCATGCTTTAATTGTACTATTTGAGTTATCCTTGTTTGTTTAATTCCTTTATTTTGCGTTACGACTTGAGACTAGGCTTGAGTAGAGTGATAGACTCGTTAGAGATTTGATGAGCTATTTGATTAGTCGCGGAATAATTGTGCTTCCCTTACGAATTTCTCTCACGTTGTGCGTTTTCATCAAAAATCTTTTTTAAATTTCATAACTCACACGTATATTCGTGAGTAGGGTCAAGGACCCATTAAAGCACCTTTTCTTATGGGATTGGTCCGTTCGCCTTGGCAGAATTATATACCACACTCTTATGGGATCGGGTCGTTTGCCTCGACAGGATTATGTACACACTCTTATAGGATCGGGCTATTCTCATCGGAAGGATTATGTACCACTCTTATGGGATCGGGTCGTTCGCCTCGGCAAAATTATGTACCACGCTCTAATGGGATCAGGCCGTTCTCCTCTGCAGGATTATGTACCACACTCTTATGGGATCGAGCCTTTTGCCTTGGCAGGATTATGTACCACACTCTTATGGGATCTTATGTTTTAGACGTCAATACCACACAAGAAGATAGATTAAATTGTGTGGTATCCAATTTTCGAGTGATGTCTCTATAGAAGAACTGGTTCTTCTTGGTGTTCCAACTTCTACTGTTGCAGAATAATAAAAGCAGTAAAGTAAAAACACAGAGATTTTTACGTGCAAAACACCTGGTTCAAAAGGTAAAAAAACCACGACCTACTCCTCAGTAGGATTTGCCCAAACTCTTCACTAAAACTCTGATCCAAAAGGACTTACAAAATAAACTCTTTTGTAATCCTAGGACTAGCTCTAATCCCTTTGTAGTAACTAGCCCCTAGCTAATTTCTACAACCTTCAAGTTAACTCTAACTTGAACAATGCGTACCTATTACAATTGATTCTATGAAAGCTGAAAAGATACAATATTAAAACTCCTACTACAACCAAATAGACTCAATGATAAATAGATGGAACTAGTTCTTCTAACTAGTCTGTAGCCTTTGTGTCGCACAGTAATTCTGCTTGCATAATATCTGGGAATTTTGCTTTCAGATATTGATTCACTACTGCACTTGTGCGTTCTTGATTCAAGAAAGAATACTTCAATTATTTATAAAGTCAGTTGAGTTCTGGTACGACTCTACCTGGGAGAACAAGTTCTTATCAAACTCAACTTCCTTCCTTCGTTTCTATCCTTGCTGAATTCAACTTCTATTCTCTCATCAATTTTCAACCTTTTCGCATTGGAAGATACTCTCCTTGTTCATTGATACTTCACAATCGCATTCATCTCCTATGCATATAAGGTTTTTGTGCCAACTCGTCAGGTCAAGTATGTGTGCTCTGATGGACCTGGTTCAACTGGTCATACACTTGTCAATCTTCAAAACTATACAGTGACTTGGGTCAACAAATTCCCCCTTTGTGATGATGACAAACTCTGTGCTTCTCCCTGTATACAACTCAAACACTTTGAATGTTTTTAAGCATTTATCATAGAGAAACCAGGTTCATTAGGTTATAAATATCACATGAAATATAAAATCACTTTTCTTCCCCCTTTTGGCATCATCGAAAAGTTTGCAAAATGATAAACTCACCAGTGTTGTTAACAATTACTCATGGCCATTGAGGCTACTGCAGGTGCAAACATGATTAATCATCATAAGAAACCAATAAATGTAAGCTATCTAAGAAATTGAGACAAGTCAATAACAAAACAACAAAAATTCATTGATTAGGAACGTACATCAAACACCATACAAATAAAACAAAAACAGCCCTAACCATGAGCAAAACAGAATAAAACCAAAAGAAACATAACAACTGGTCTAAAGAGGGGTTTTGGAAGCTCTGGACAGCCTAAGGATGGGAAGGTGTAGAGGAGATTGTGGTCTTGGTTTGTAGAAGATAAAGCATCTGATTAAGAACACCCTCGTTCTTTTCCTTCTCTTTTTCTAATTCAGCCTTGAGAGCATCCCGCTCATCTTCAACCTCAATCAAACGAGACTTCAAACGAATGATTTCCATATCCTTGATCTCGCTTTCCTTCACCAGAGTTCTAACTTTTCTATTGACAGGCTGCTTCCTAGATTAACCAGGTTCATCTGCAGGAATATTGACAGTATAATCGCAAGTCAGCAAAGTATCCTTCCTAAAATAGTCCTTGGCAGTAGCCATCTCAGCCTTTTTCACAGGAGCATCAAAATGAGCAAGCACAACAGTCAGAATAAAGTCATATGGAATCACATGTGCTTTTGTTCCATTCACAACTCTGTCCAAGAGATGGATGATGAAGGCTGGCCAATTTATCTGCTTACCCCTAAACAAACATTCCATCAAGGTCAGATCCATATAGTTGGCTATGTGCTTTCTTTCTTGTCTTGAAAGCAAGAACTTGATGACAAACTCGAAGAGCAACTTGTGTTCTGGCTTCATTTCACTTTTGTAGACTGGCCTGGGTTCAATTTCCCTTTCATTATCACTGAAGAATCTGGTAATATTGATTGTTGAGGCCATCCCATCCAAACTAGGCCATTTTTGCCTAGTGTAATCCTCGTAGCCCTCAGTAGGAATTTGCAGAATTTCTTCCAGTTCTTTAGCATCAAAGGAAACTTGAATTCCTTTGACTATAGTAGTGACCCTGCTGTCCTTAACCACTGCATTACCCATGAACTCCACCAGTTCAGCTCTATCCAATCTTCCTTCAATGTGAAGAACCATGTTCTTCCACCCATGAACATCCAGTGTGTCCAGCAGGTATCTCATCCCAGGTTCCTCGAGATCCTTCACCAATTTTCCCTTCAGAATTATTCTTTTGCCAAACAAGGTGATTCTGTCAGTCACCTCACCAACTCCCCCCTCATCTTCTCCACTCCACTCTCTATCATCATCTTTCTCAACAACCTTCACTTTTCTTGCCTTGGACCTGGTCCTTTTAAATGTTCTTGTAGGTGTGGCAGACACTGTAGATGACTTTTGAAGAAACCTTGGCCCTTTTTTATTTTGGTGCTTCAACCAGAACAGGAGCAGTCTGCTCCTCATGATGGACCAGGTCCATTGTATCCTCTTCAACCACAACAATATCCACAGGCTCTCCCACTTTAGCCTTTCCCTTTGCAGCTCTCTTTTTCTTGCTCTCAAGAAGATCTTTCTCAAATAGTTCTTCTTCATCTCTCACAGCACTACATGTAGCACACACCTTAGGAACAGGAGCCTCAGCAGCTACACAAGTTTTCCTCTTCTTGGAAGGAACTGGGGTAGCAGCCTTCTTGGATTTCTGAGTCCTTCTTTTCTTGGGGTTATAGGAATCCCCAGTTTCCTTAGCCTTTCAGCCAATGTTTCATCCCCAAATGAACCAGGTTCATCTCCTCTTTTCTTCAAGCTTGCTAGACCTGCCGCTGCTTCCTCGACTACACTTCCCCCTAACTCTGTGACATCTTCTCCAACCTTCTCAGGAATGAGACCACAAGTAGTCAATGTAGTACCATCCTCCCCAAATACCTTTCCCTCAAGAACTTTACCTTTTTCCAATTTTCTTTGCCTACTAGGAACTTCAACATACACTACCGACCCAACCGGAACAAAACTATTCTCAACATTAGCAGACTCAGAAATTGCCTCGAGATTACCTTGTTCAGAATTTGATGAACCATGTGCTTCATCCTCGTTGACTGATTTAAAGGATTCACTGGATGATTCAGAATTCTTATCTTTTTCAGCCTGCATAATTGCTTCCAAAAATTTTGCACGTGACCCAGAAGCCACTGATTATTTGGAAAGAACCTTTACACGATGACCACGAGGGGCTGGGTTAGGGTTAGATGTGGGTTCTGGAACATGAGGGTTTTTAGGAATAGGAGGGTTGTCAGGGGTTGAGGTTTTTTCTCAAGATTGAGAACTGTATACCGATGGAGAATTTGAATATGATTCATAGTTCCCTCCATCATAATCATGATTTGGTGATGAAGAAGAAGAAGCAGATGGTGGTGAAGACATGATTATGAGTGTTGCTAGGAAGAAAAGAAAGAGTGATCAGTTTTTGGGTTTGAATACTAATGATCTTGGTTCGACGGTTACTTTATGAAGAGGAGAGTAATGATGACCCTTATATAAGATATGGCTATTAATTTTACAACGGGTAGAACATTTATTCAAGTGGAAGTCTAATAGTTGTAGGAGTGTCATTGATTAGACGGTTAAGTGTTCCTTACCTCTAGTCTAATTGAGTACTGATGTGACTTCTTGGAACAGGTTCATTTAGGGATTAGAACAAAGAATTTAAAATGAACCAAATATAGATAGAATCCTGCTCATGTGTCATTGTAATTAGTTCAATAATTGTATGGAGATGAGCACGTACCTTGTCAGTCAGATGAACCAACAAAGATAAACCACGTTCATCGTGTTAAAGTCCTTAATTTGTCTCAATTTACAAAGATAGAGAAATATCATTAGCAACTATAGAATCATATTAATACATGGCAAACGAGTATGACAGTAAAGTCATGATGCTGAGCAATGATTAGACTGATTGATTATCTTTGTTATTATTTTTAGCCAAAAAAAAAATTTATTTTTTTTAATCAGGTGATTTTAATCATCCCTAATTCAAGCCTGTTTCTCTCAAAATGCTCCCTACTCAATGCTTTCGTAAAGATATCTGCAATTTGTTGATCAGTGGCACAAAATTCAATTGAGATCATTCCTTTTTCATAGTTATACCTTAGGAAATGGTGCCTAACATCTATGTGCTTAGTTCTCTTATGATGAACTGGGTTCTTCGTCATACTAATAGCATTAGTGTTATCACAGAAAATAGGAATGCATCCCACATCTGTACCAAAGTCCATGAGTTGTTGCTTGATCCATAGCAACTGAGTACAGCAGGAGGCTGCAACCACATATTCAGCATCAGTAGTAGACAAGGATACTGAATTTTGTTTCTTGATAGCCCAAGACACAAGGCATGAGCCCAGAAAGTGAGCCATACCTGAAGTAGTTTTCCTGTCAGCCAGGAAACCTGCATAATCAACATCAGCATATCCTACAAGGTCGAAATTACTACCTTTAGGATACCAAAGGCACAAATCAATGGTGCCTTTCAAATATATCACAATTCTCTTCACTGCAGTGAGGTGAGACTCCTTTGGATTTGCTTGAAACCTAGCACACAGTCCCACGCTGAACACAATATCATGTCTGCTGGCAGTGAGATATAATAGAGACCCAATCATCCCTATGTATATCTTGTGATCAACAGATGAACCAGGTTCATCCACATCCAATTTTGTAGCTGTGGCTATGGGAGTGTCTATTTCCTTTAAGTCTTCCATTTTAAACTTCTTGAGCAATTCTTTCATGTACTTTTTTTGGTGGATCATTTTTCCATTTGAGTTTTGCTTGATTTGCAAGCCTAAGAAGAAGTTTAGCTCACCCATCATATTCATCTCAAATTCACTCCCCATAAGCATAGCAAATTCCTTGCTCAATTTTTCTGAAGTCGCCCCAAATATAATATCATCCACGTATATTTGCACAACCAGGAGATCCTTACCCTTTTCCCTTAAGAACAAGGTACTGTCAATTTTGCCTCGTTTGTACCCATGTTCTAGCAGGAATTTTGATAATCGTTCGTACCATGCTCTTGGTGCTTGTTTGAGACCATACAGAGCCTTTTCGAGTTTGTATACGTGTTCAGGTGACTCCTTGCTTTCAAAACCTGGAGGCTGCTTGACAAATACATCTTCCTTCAGATAGCCATTGAGAAAGGCACTCTTAACATCCATCTGATGAAGAGTGAAT